>JAPKLW010000102.1:912199-922965 GCA_026898455.1 Plectranthus barbatus | reverse complement strand
CAATGTAACGTGGCCCCATATTGGGAAGGTCAGATGGGGGCGTTACATGTATTAAGAAGGTTATTTAAGGGCGAATTTTAATTATAGGCTAAAAGACTAAATTGCCCTATAATGCAGGTTTTTGGGGAAAAAATGCCCGCATTTTTTTATTAAATATGGATTGTTGATTGAGCGAGATCTACGACCGAAAATGGTTCTTATTTCTTATGGTAAGAGCAGTTCTCACTGGATCATATCCCTATATATATATGTATTAATATGAGTAAAATTATAATATATTTGCAGTGGGACGAAAGATGGAATTGATGTTTTGGACAGCCATCGAACGCTTAGGTAAGGAATAGTCAAGTGTGAGTTTTTTGTTTCACAAATCTTACAACAAGAGCAAATGTTAATTAATCAGTGCCTCAAGTGAAGAAACTGAGGAAAAAGAAAGCAACACATCAACAAGCTCTACAGTTGGCAGAACTCTTGTGCGACCAAGTACTATCTTGGCCAGAAACTGATGATCATGAACCTCATACTATATTCCAGGATTCAATATTGGTGGCAGCTAAGCATGGCATTACTGAGATTGTGGAAATGATCATACACAAGTATCCTCCGATTATTTATCACAATGATTCCGACGGCACCAATGTATTTATGCTGGCAGTGAGATATCGCTTTGAAAATATTATCAACCTCGTTCGTAATATGAGCGATCGTAAGTACGTTTTGTACAGGGGGGACAACAAGGAAAGAAATAATGTAATGCACCTTTGTGGGAAATTAGCCCCTCCCGACAGACTCAATCTTGTTACTGGTGCCGCTCTGCAGATGCAACGCGAGTTGCAGTGGTTCAAGGTAGGTAACATCATATTCATGTATTTCAATCCATTCATTATAAGCATCAGCATTCTTTTTAATACATATCTGCAGGCGATGAAGAAATATGTCGACCCTTCGCGTAGGACGTGGCCAAACAAGAACGGCCAGACTCCACAAATGATATTCACAGAGGAACACAAGGATCTGAAAGTGGAAGGAGAGAGGTGGATGAAGGATACGGCTAATGCGTGCACCATTGCAGCAGCACTAATTGCAACAGTCATGTTTGCTGCAGTTTTCACTGTTCCCGGTGGCCTTGAATCTACATCAGGCATCCCATTATTCTCTCATCGACTTGTATTCAAGTTGTTTGCTGTGTCAGACGCAATCTCCTTGTTCACTTCCATCTTAGCTCTGCTCATGTTCCTATCCATATTGACTTCACGATACGCGGAGGAAGACTTCTTGTACGTATTGCCCAAGAGGCTGAGCATCGGCCTTCTTAGCCTCTTCATCTCCATTTTGTTTATGATGGTTGCCTTTTGTATTACATTCTATCTAGTTATCACCGGAAACGACGCATGTGCCATCAACTACTACTACTGGGCGCATTGGCATGCTTCCCTGTCACTTCCTTCGTGCTATTGCAATTCCCACTTCTTGTGGAAGTCATCTCGTCAACCTATGGCCCTGGTATTTTCGAGAAAACTCATCGTTTTCTTTATTGATCAACCTACCTAAGGGCCTCTTTGAAAATGAAGCACAAAAACCAAAATTTGATGCCCATTACTATCATAGTGTATGTCATGGCAAATTGGATATTGTTATCTACTTTTTTATGTTATCCCGTTTGCGTGTTTTTATAATAACTTACAATTTTATATGTGATAATAAATTTCAATTTTACTAGGTTTTTCTAAATGGGAGTACATTATTTAAATGGATTTTAAGATCAATTAATTATATATTTAATCACTTGCATTTCAAATCGGGAATAGTTCTATTTGTTATATTATTAAATATAATAAGAGTTGGTCTCCTGAAAGACGCTCTCAACATTTTTTTACTGTGAGACGAACCTTAATACATCATTTCAATAAGTTAAATACATCATTTCATTTTTAAAAATTACATTATTTGCAACAAAGAAATATATCATTGCAATAAAGAAACACATCATTTCATTAAATTCGTCTCACAATAAAAATGATGAGACCGTCTAATCTGATAATTTGTCATATAATAATAGTGACAGAGACGGACCTACATATAACTTTGGGGGTACACTTGTACCCCCAAAATTTTATTTATTTTTTTATTAAATTTATATATTTTTTATTATTTATTTATATAAATTTTTATATAATGTATCCCCAAATTAATTTTATTCAAATATTGTATT
This sequence comes from Plectranthus barbatus, assembly GCA_026898455.1. Classification (NCBI taxonomy): domain Eukaryota; kingdom Viridiplantae; phylum Streptophyta; class Magnoliopsida; order Lamiales; family Lamiaceae; genus Plectranthus; species Plectranthus barbatus. The sequence continues at coordinate 920,753 of JAPKLW010000102.1, read as the reverse complement.
TCGGGTTATAATTTTCTAGGTCCGCTCCTAAATAGTGATATATATACTATAATTTAATTTTCAGTTAGTCGCTATTAGTTAATACCCACCTATTTCCATTTTATTTATTGTATTTCAGATTTTAATAGTAATAATTCAGAAAATATACTTCAATTTGATTCCTTCAAATTACTTCAATACCAAATATCTAAGAAAAGTATTATATTTGGATTGTTTTTAAAGATATTCTAAACTTTTTAAAATGTAACTCCAGAAAAACTCAATTGAGGTGGGGTTTCTTTAACCTTCTAACTCTTTGATTTTGACAAATTGTAAGTTTTACCATCAAAGTAGTTTTAAAATTATTTAATTATTAAAATTATATAAAATCATGGGTCTACTATACGATCAATAGAGTTGTAATCATATGTGAACCACCTCCCAAATGAGAGATAAGACCGAATCTAATCCATTGAAATAATTTGAAGGGCCTTGATTAAATATCTGATTTTATTTTCTAAATTTTATTTTCCTTTTTTAATATTTTTGTAGGGTATTATGGGAATTGTATATTTCAATTACCATAACCGTTCCTAATTTTTCTCCTACATGATTTAGTATATCTTTTATATTTTTTATTCTTCTCCTACGTGATTTAGCATTTGATGAATTCAACCGCTGCCTTCTTCATCATTATACGGGAGCAGAGCAGAAAGCTAGATTGTGCGGCCTCAATGCGCAAAGACGAACATCGCCGCGGGCATGTTACCGATCCCAACCTTATCTTTTATATATTTTAAATTAAGTTTACTTCTAGTTAATTTGTTTTGTTTTATTTATGCTTTTAGGTTTAAATGTAAAAAAATTAAGATATTATCTATAATTAATTAAAAATAATAAAATATTTTACGCATATATTTAATTTAAGCATAATATGAATTTCAAATATGAAATAGATATTTTAAAAATCAAATATCTAATTGATCAAAACAAATAATATAAATTTCAAGTATAGAATAATATTTTGAAAAGTCAGACCGTTCGATTAAATCAAATATAAAAACTCAAATATCTGATTGACCAAGACAAATAATATATTCTTTCCAGAATTAAAAACAAAAAAAAGCTATGCAACGTAGATCTTGACTAGTAGCTGAGCGATGAATTGACATTTATCTAGTTTCATTGAATGAATGAATGGTAGTGGGTTTCTGGTTTGGAATAAGCAAAAAAAAAACAATTGAAAGACATGGAGAGGATAAATTGATTGAGAAGCAAGAAATGCATCGACAGCACATGAATGGGTTCCTCCTCAGTCTCACAATCAGGTCCATGGCCATGGCCGTCCACTGTGAACGTGGCCAACTTTGTAACGGTGAAGCCCCACTTGAAAGGAGATCATGATGAAAACGAAAACAGCGATTTCGGAATATGGAAAGAACAGATGCTGTGCCTGCTGGAGAGCCAAGACGTGGCCTGCTTCGTCAACGGTGATGAAGGCCTGCCGCCGGAGAATGCTGATGATGCCTGGAGATGGAGAAGAACAGACAGGCTTGTCAAAGGATGGATTTTAGGATCTATCGGAAAAGACGCTCTCGACGCCGTGTGGGAGAAGGGAACTGCTAGAGATGTCTGGCTGGAGCTCCACCACGTTTTCAATCACCAACGTCAACTACAAAGTGAGATTTCTCTCTCCAAAAACAAATCAATGTGACAAGTTTCTTTGAATTTTCAGGTTTTCTATTTCTAGTTTGAGAAGTGTTCATTTGTATTTTCTATAAAATTTAGTTAAGTTTTCATTACAAAAAATTAAAAATTGAAAAGAAAAAAAAAATTTGAAAAGCGAGGAGCATGAGGCCCTCGCAGTAAAACTCTCTACTTGATTAGGTAAACATAATGGACCAATTTGTAAGATTTCATGTTTGCATCGAGTTTATTACTATTCGATTTGGGCTTATTTGGACTGAAAATTCTTGATTTTGATCATAATTTTGACTCTTAGATTATTAGGGTACGAATTTATGGTTTTTTTATATTTGAAAATTATAATAGAATTTATGTAATAAAACAATTTTCTCCCTTTCAATTTTATAAACAACAAATCATTTAAAGAAATTAAACAATAAAAATTATAAGAAATATTTTGATTCTTTAAAAAAAAAAAAATTCAAAACATATATCAGAACTTTTATGTACTCATCAATTTAAATGATAAAAAAAATATTAGTTTCAATTTTAGATATGGATTTTCGTAATATAATTGTAATAAATAATAATAATAATAATAATAATAATAAATATGGACTACTCTATCAAACCTCGAGCTATTTGTGGGTTTTTTTTTTCTCAGAGTCCACTTTTTCACTTAATTTGATCTAGTTTGTTGGGTAAGGTAAAAATATAAACGCTAAAGAAATAAATCAATCAATAAGAACACAAAAGATTTAACAAAATTCGGGCACAAAATATACCTAAACTCTCATATACTAGTAATTATAAAATGTTAAATACAATTCCAAGCCGTTTTGGGCAAAGGAGGGAGGCAACTAACTCAACTAGCATCTCTCTATTTAGCATTTACAATCTTGGTTGTATTTTCATGCACAACTGAGCAACTCACGTGAAATATGATTGGCCATGCATGATCAGATGTGAATGTCAAAAACTTTGTTACGGTGAGGCCCTGCTTAGAGGGAGATGAAAGAAGCCATTTCAAAACTTGGAAGAAGCAGATGCTCCGCTTGCTGAAGGACCAAGAGGTGCTTGCCTTGGTCGTCCCTCCAAATAATGGCAACAAGCAGAAGTTTTGGACAAGTGCAGACGGGCTTGTGAAACGATGGATATTAGGATCAATAGGGGAAGACGCACGTAACGCTGTGTCGGAGAAGCAAACTGCCAGGGACGTCTGGGTGGAGCTGGAAAACATTTTCAGACGGAAAGAGGCAGCTGAGCCTGAGCCTGTTGTTATAAGCCGTAAGTATTTAAAACATTGCACACAAGAAGATGATGATCGATGATAGATGACCTGTATATTTGCTTTTGATTAATCCGTTAAACCGCAGGTGGAGCCTATAGCAGGTATTTGCCAGTGTACCATGCAGCACTGAGAGGTGACTGGGAAACCGCAACACATTTCTTCCCGGATGAAATAGATTTAGGCACAACCATTATTAGTTCCTCCTCGGAAACAGCTCTGCACATAGCCGTTCTGTCAGGAAAGGCAAATGATTTCGTGAAGAGGTTGGTGGAGTTGATGCCGAGAGAGGTGGTCGCCGTCACCGATTGGGTTGGGGACACGGCCTTGCACAATGCTGCAGGCATTGGAAACACAGAAGCTGTTAGGATTTTGGTGAACAAATATCCAAGTTGGCTGCGTATTTCTAATACAGATAACAACCTTCCAGTCATGAAAGCAGTCGTACGCTGCAAAAAACACACGCTTAAGTTCTTGATATCCAAACACGAGGAATTACCGGAGCTTAACATATTTGAAGGTCAAACGGGAATCCAGCTGTTGATTCGAATAATTAATTCTGAATTCCTTGGTGAGAGATATGATCTATCGAAGTTTAATTAATTAGTTCAACTTATTTCCTAGCTAGCAACTAATATATATATGTTGTTATCCTTGCATTGCACGCCAGATGTTGCGCTGGATTTGGCTAAGAAACACCCTAATTTGGCTACACTAACAGATGAGGGCAATGACTCTGCATTATCAGTTCTTGCAGCAATGGACACCCTATTCCCAAGGCTGGAGACTTTTAGCTGGTGGCAAACCTTCATTTTCCATCGTAAGTAATTATACCAACTCTGTTTTTCAAATGGAATCAGTTTCATATATACTATACACACATAGGGAAAATCTTTATTAATTTCCATTAATATTTAAGTCAGCATTTGTTTAATTTTGTTCGAATTAATTATCCTGTGAAGTTATTCCTGTGAAAAAGTCAAACAGTGAAGCTGCATCTGTTGCGGCTGACATTGAAAATTTTAGAGAAGAAAGGGTCGTGCAGGATTGGCTTCAGATCATATTTGGAGGAAAGTAACCTCACTTATATTCTACAATTTATTTGTCATCTTCAATTCCAATGTCACCACACACACACACACATATGTAATCATGATTCCAATCTAAGATTATGATATATTTACAGTTGGGCAGAAGATGAAATTCATGTTTTGGACAGCCATTGAACGCTTAGGTAAGAATTAAGATAGCCATCTATGACAACTGACAAGTGTGTGTGTGTGTTGTTGTTGATTGTTTCGCATATCTTATAAAAATCTGAGCAAATGTTAATTATGTTAGTGCCGAAAGTGAAGAAGCTGAGGAAAAGGAAAACAACGCATCAACAAGCCCTACGACTTGTAGAATACTTGTGCGACCAACTACTAGCATCGCCTGAGCCTGAAAATGAACCTTTTGCTATATTCGAGAAAGCGATATTGAGGGCGGCTGAGTATGGCATCACTGAGATTGTGGAAATGATCATAGACAAATACCCTGAGATTATTTATCTCAGGGGTTCCAACAGCATGAATGTATTTCAACTGGCTGCGAAATATCGCTTTGAAAATATTATCAACCTCATTTATAATATGAGCGACCGTAAATATATAATTTACGACTGCAGCGACACGAAAAGAAACAATATGATGCACCTTTGCGGGAAACTAGCCCCTCCCGACAGACTCAGTCTTGTTCCTGGTTCAGCTCTGCAGATGCAACGGGAATTGCAGTGGTTCAAGGTAGCAAACACCATACATATGAATTATATATAATTCAACAAACATTAATTAAAATTGTATTTAATATCTGCCTGCGTGCAGGAGATGGAGAAATATGTCCACCCTTCACGGAGAACATGGCCAAACAACGAAGGCCAGACTCCGCAAATGATATTCACTATGGAGCACAAGAATCTGAAAGTAGAAGGAGAGAAGTGGATGAAAGACACGGCCAATGCCTGCACCATTGCAGCTGCGCTTATTGCAACGGTCACGTTTGCTGCAGCTTTCACTGTTCCTGGTGGACTTCAATCTGCTACGGGCATCCCATTTTTCTCAACCCACACTGCATTCAACTTGTTTGCAGTGTCGGACGCCATTTCCTTGTTCACTTCCATCTTTGCTCTGCTCATGTTCCTATCCATCTTGACTTCACGATATGCAGAGGAAGACTTCTTGTATGTTCTGCCCAAGAGGCTGAGCATCAGCCTTCTTAGCCTCTTCATCTCCATTACTTTTATGATGATTGCCTTCTGTGCTACATTCTATCTCGTTCTCGGCGGAGTGGGCGTGTGGTATCTGCTGCCAATTATCGCCTGTTTCCCAATCGCATCTTTCGTGCTATTGCAGTTCCCACTTCTTGTAGACGTCATCTGGTCGACCTATGGCCCTGGTATTTTCGGCAAGAAAACTAGCCGTTTTATTTATTGATCAATCCCACTGAAAATTCAGTTTTAAAGAATAAAATACGATGGATGAACGTGGATACCAAATCTGAAAATTAATTAAATTGTCTTCCAGACTCTGTTTCCTATGTGGAAGTTTGTGTGCTCTGTTTTCTTTGTGGGGTCCATTATGTTAGTTGCATTACATTTGAAATAACAAAAGAAAATATTACTATAATTGTGTGCTCCTAGCTTGGGAAATGGTTTTGCACGTTCGGATCGACGACCAAATGAACGAGATGTTACGTTTGTATGATGAGATGAAGAAAAGGACGTCAGAGGTGTATCATTATTCATTGATTTACGTGAAAATTGCCTCAGTGAAGCGCTTAAAATCTTGGACAGGATGAAAGAAAGAAGCAGGTTTTGTGGCTAATTCTACCACATATAATCATATTATACGCCGTTTTTGTGAAACTGAAAAGTTTAAGGAGGCAAGAACCATGTCGGCCAGGATGTTAGGAGAAGACATCATCCCTACTAGAAGGAACTCTGGGAGTGCTCAGTCATATGAAGAAAGCTGGTTCGCCTTTGCTTATCACTTCAAATTAGGTGAGCCTGAAAATGCATTAAAGATATGGTCTAGTATGAAGTGAATCCAGATGGTAAGCTTTACAGAACTTTGGTTGGAGGATTGACAAAGTGCGGATTGATTGGTAAAGCTCTGAGATGATCCATCGCTGAAGAAGCTCATAGAAGGGCAGGGGTCTCATTCAAAAAAAGGAAGAAAGAAGATGGGAATTGTGAGACGTATCAAGAAAGGTAAAGGGTTGGGATACTGTGGAACTGTAAAAAAAGAGAAACCATCACAAGGAATGAGAACAGGAGAAGGGAGAATGTAGAAGTTTGTTTCTAATCTCCCCTTTGAAGCCAGAGAGAATCAGTTTGTGCTTGGTTAAATATCTCTGAGTTTCTGCTTGATCCCCACTCATTCAGCTTGTTTAGGAAAAGGCCAAACCAAGTGGAGCACGTAAAGTTTGATCGTTTTAATACATCAAACTTTGAAAGAGTTTTTCGATAAATGATGACAGCATATCTCAGATCAATCAAAAAGGTTTAATCAACCAACAGTACTATTCACCATCAACTAATTGACAGGAATAACTAAAATTAACTTTGAAATTGAAACTTTTGGAAATAATATTCTCTGAATATTACCTTCACATTGGACAATTGGAAAATTGGCTTCAAATAACTTACTTTAAATTCAGCATTTGAGAATTTTTTTTTCAAGTGTCCGCATAAAATATCATTTTTTTGGTAGTCAAGCTGGCATGCATTATTGGCATGCTCAATTTGCGAGTTGTTTTTGTTGGGATCAAGATATTGTCCGTTTTGGGCCGAGCACAAGCCTGTATGGATTTGTTTTTGGGTATGTTTGCTACCCAACAATCCTCCCTTCAAACCAATGATTCACATATCCGTGACCTCCCCTCGACTTATATGATCCGTCATTTCATCTTGCACCGCCGTCAACCCACAGGACCCGCCATCTGACCACCTGACAGAAAACTTTCAACATAAGGCACCCAAGGACGATCTCCACTCGACAATTGAGGGCATTGGCGGATCCACGTATGGGCTAGGGGGGGCTCCAGCCCCCTCCGCCGGATTTTTTTTTTTATTTTTGTAGTATCGCGATCCGGAATTTTTACGTTTTTGCAGTATCGCGATCCAGAATTTTTTGGATTAGCCCCCCTCATAAAGAAGAAAAAATGGATGAAAATAAGAAAAAAAATATGATACGAAGGATTCAAGTCCAATGGAGACAAAAAAAAAATTTCAGCCCCCCTCACCCCTCACGGGGATTTTCTGGATCCGCCACTGATTGAGGGTTTCCCACATTCACCATAATCCACCACAAACTCGGTCTCCTCCTCCGCAGCTCGAACATGGGCTCTGATACCACTGTTGGGTATCAACAGGGAGGTTTCCTCTCAGCACCAGCAAGTTTCTTAATAATCCTAGCAGCTGCGTCCAATTCTTCAACCAATCTCACAACCTGAGAAAAAAATGATAACACAAAGGAAGTTAGAGGAAATGACAATAGAACTACAACTTACCTGTGTGGCTTGATGGCTGATCAGCATCAAGAAGAAAAAGCGGCTGAGATGTTGCGTTGCAGCAAATTAGAAGAGGCATGAAGCTTCAGCAACAGTGCGCAGCCACGAAGAAGAATCAGCACTACAGTGGCGAGAGGAGAGCGTGGTTGCGTAGGTACCACAGCGTTGCCCGGAGCTCGGCTCAGATTGCCCACACCAACAACCGTACAGGGCGAACAACACAAAGTAACCCACAAATTAAGCCCTTACACCCAACCCAATACACTAAGACACGAAGGAGATAAGACACGCAGCAGAATGGGAAGAAAGAATTTTTTTCACGCAGCACCCCCATCGTGCAATTGCTGGGGGTAATTTGTAGATGGTTGTAGGGATCAAATTAAGAAAAAATCTCAATTTACAGAAGGAAAAATAGGACGATGAAAAAACATGGGCCAATTAGTTAGTGGCTGATATGTATGGGCCTATATTTCAACAATTTTTTTGTTGTTGTTTCCGATTTTCTTATAAATATATTAGATGGGTGGGTTGGTACATATATAGAGTAGTGATCATATAATAAATGAGTTTTCCATGCTAAATGAGAATAAATCTGGGCTGTTTATTTATATAGATCGACGCTTCAGATTTAAACTACTCCTTCATTAATTCACGCATCATTATGGAAATAAGGGTAAGGTAGTAATTGCTGTTTTAATTTTGGTAACCGTCTCCTCTATTTTAGATCTAAATACTCTCTCTCCTAATTTTCTCTTTCCTCCCATTATAATCAAACGATTATATCTTTCTCGATTCAAATCTATTTTTTACGAATCATATATCAAATTAAACGTATTTTTACGACGATTCATATGATATCCATATTGGATATGTTAAATTTAGAAGATTCGCACGAAAATCATGATTTTATATTCTGCTGGTATATATTCTTCATTATATTTACGTTCAGGATAAAAAATGCATAAATTGCGCATAAAAAATGTTCCAAAATATCTGCATTTTTTGCATCAAATGATGCATTATTAACTTGAATAAGATGCATTTTTATTCTAA
>JAPKLW010000102.1:881754-912189 GCA_026898455.1 Plectranthus barbatus | reverse complement strand
TTCATATTGAGTGCATTTTTTACATTGATACGTTCAGGATAAAAAAATGCATCAATTACGCATAAAAAATATTCTCAAATATTTGCATTTTTTGCATCAAATGATGCATTATTAACTTGAATAAGATGGATTTTTATTCTAAAGCATATGCATTTTTGTATTCATATTAAGTGCATTTTTTGCATTGATTATATGCTGCAGTTTTATAACTAAAATGTTGCATTTTTTACATTGAACGTATGCATATTATGTTTTATGAACTGCACGAAATGAAATTATTGAATATACATTTTTTACATTTTTGCCCTTTTATGCATTGCGTATGTGCAAAAAATGCACCGAAAATTGGACGGGATTTATTTAACCTGAGCCGTAGATTGAAATATTTAATGGCTCAGATTTTTTCTCATTTAGCATGGGAAATCCTATTATCACCTAATTACTACCCTATAGATAGAATATTAACATTATTATGGATCGGCTCAAATAAAACTAATAAATATGTGCCACTTTTTTATGTTGAAGATTTAATTTTGTTATCAAATTTTGATAGGAATTTAATTTAATTTAATTAGTAAGATATTGATATATCTTAAATTATTTTTTTTTTCTTGTTTATCTATCTAGTTTTTTCATAAATATGAGAAGTAGATTTCATTGTTTAGAATGTAGTGAATTCAGTTTTCATAGAGTTTTGTAACAGTTATTTATAAAAAATAAATTCATAAAATTTCTCCATATTCTCATTTGTCACTTTAAGGCCATTCTCATCAGATTAAGTCCTTTTATATATAATTTCTAAATATATTATAATTAATAAATATATATATATATATATAAAGGGGAGTGATCATATGAGAACTCCCCTTAGCATGTGAAAATAAGAACTAATCTCGGTCATCCAATTAATGATCCAACGCTCAAGACTAAATAAATCCCGTCTGCATTATAGTGTAGTGAAACATGCATTAAAGGGTAATTTTGTAATATTTTTTCTCTCTCCTCTAAAATCATCCTAAATCTGTAAATGATCATATCTCCTTAGATTTAGATTATTTTTTAATGTATCATATATCAAATTAAAGGTAATTTAATTATCTTTCAAACAAAATCCCTATTGCATATGTTTCGATTTAAAAATCATCGTAAAAAATGAAAATTAGTGATTATATGCATAATTCTCGTAACAGTACATGAATTCTTATATAATGAACGGAGTTGCACAATATAATGCATGAAGTTATATTATCTAATGCAGAATATGATAGATAAAATGCAATAATTTTTTTCCTGCAAGATCGAAAAAAAAAATTAAAATTCATTATCTTTGCATACTGTAGATAATATCATAGTTGTTATAAAAGTTGATCATATATTACTTGTTTTTAATTATGTATTTTTTTGTTATATTATATTAATATATATTACTATATTATATAATGCATGTTTGTTCGGTATATAATGAATGTTTGCTAGGTATATAATGCATGTCGAGGTCAATATAATGCATAAAGTTATAATGAATACAATAGCACAATATAATGCTTGAAATTATAGTATATAATGCAAAATATGATAGATAAAATGCAACATGTTTTTTCAGCGAAATCATCATTCATCATTATATTTGCACTTGTTATTTATTATATAGTAATAGCATATGCATTATAATGAAAGTAATATAATTTCTCTAAAATAAAAGTAATATCATGTATAACATGCATAATTCTCGTAACAGTACACGAATTCTTATATAATGAATGCAGTTGTACAATATAATGCATGAAGTTATAGTATATAGAATATGATAGATAAAATGCAACATATTTATTTCAGCGAAATCATCGTTCATCATTATATTTGCACTTGTTATTATATAGTAATAACATATGCATTATAATGAAGGTAATATAATTTTTATCTAAAATAAAAGTAATATTATATATAATAGAGGAAGTAATATCGTATAATGATAGTAATATTGTTCTAAAATAAGAGTAATACCATATTATAACACAGGAAGATGTTTGTTAGGTATATAATGAATGTTAGGTATATAATGCATGTTTCCTAGGTATATAATGTATGTTTCATAGGTATATAATGCATGTTTGTTAGATATATAATGAATGTCGAGATAGAAGCTCCAGATGATCGACATGTGTCGGCAGACAAAGAGAATACTTATAAAAACGTAATACTTCTAGAATGCGACTTTAGATGATTAATAGAAGCACACGAGCTGCTCACTCCTTCAAAAAAAAATACAAACTACTGCATACATGAAATCATATCATTTCAATCTCCCTCATGACTTCATGTATGCCCGAATCACCAAAACTATCCATCTACCACAGCATTTCCCTCAAGTTAGTTCCATTACAGAACACAGGTTGATTTCAAGATCAACAAACTCCCATTAGTTTCAAACAATCTTGAAACTTTGGTCTCGGAATCACTTTTGTTAAAGCATATGATGCTTTGTCATTTGTTGACACTTTCTACAACTTTATCACTCCTTTATAAACTATATCCCTCACAAAGTGATAGTTCTTGACATCAATGTGCTTGGATATGTTATGGAAGACCGAATATTTTGACAGATACAAGACACTTTGACTGTCTCAAAGTATGCTCAAAACTTGCTGCTTCAAGCCTTAGCTCATTTATGATTCTTTATAGCCACAAGGCTTCATTGATAGCTTCAGCCATGACCATAAATTTGGCCTCAGTTGTTGAGGGAGCTACAACTGATTGAAGTCTTGACTCCAAGTAACAGCAGCACCCCAAAGGTTAAACACAAAACCAGTTTGAGACCTTTTTGTGCCCACACTTGCTACAAAGTCAGAATCAACAAATTCCATAAGAGCATCTGATTCTGAACTCTCCTTTCTCTCAAATACCAAACCATGACGTAAAGTACCCTTAAGATACCTCAGGATTCCCATCAGAGCATTACAGTGACTTCTCCCATGACATGACTTGAACCTGCTTGTCATGCTTATAGAGTAACATATATCTGGTCTAGTACATATCATCATGTACATAAGACTGCCCAACAAACTTGCATAAGGTATTTGATTCATATACCTTATTTCTTCCTCTGTATCTGGTTTTATAGATTCACTCAGTCTAGTGTCTGGATTCAGAGGTAATGCAAGAGACCTTTGTTGTTTCATGCAAAACTTTTCAATAACCTTGAGTAGATAGCCTTCATGTAGTAGTTTAAGTCTTTCTTTTGACATCTCCCTCTGAATATCCATCCCCAAGATGCTTCACCTAGGTCTTTCATGTCAAATTCTGACTTCAAAATCATCCTTAACTTGCTTGATGTCTGATATGTGCTTCCTAGCTAGAATCATGTCATCCACATATAGAAGTAAGTACACCAAACTGGAGTCACAACCTTGCTTCAAGTAAACACACTTGTCAAACTCAGATCGGCCGAAACCAATCCTCAACATATGGGCATCAAACCTTCTATTCTACTTCCTTGGGCTTTGCTTCAGCCCACAGTGATTTCTTCAATAAACAAACTTGATCTTCTTTCCCAGGCTCAGCAAATCCTGGTGGTTGATCCATATAAATGACTTCTTCTAACTCACCATGTAGCTTTGGAAGGGCATTTAAAAGATGAAGGCCTTGTCTCCTGCTTCCAAAGTAGCACCAATGTTCTCCATGTCATCAATGACCTTATTGAACTCATCCAATTGATCTAGTATACTCCTGACCTCCGAGAACTTAATGGAATAAAGTCTTTACTTCATGAAGAGGTGATTTGCTAGTGACTTGGTTTGATAAAGACTCTCTAATTTCTTCCACATACAGCTGTTGCGGTCTTTTCCTTAGAAACTACTCTAAGGACTTTATCCTCCAAACATAGAAACAAGGTTCTTTTTGCCTTGTTCTTGAGCTTTCATTTTTGTTCCTTAGTTTCTCCTTTAAACACATCATCAATATCTAAAATAGCATCATCAAGTCCCTTCTGTGTCAAGATCAATTGCATCTTGACTTTCCATAAATCGAAGTCATTCTTAATTCCTAGAAAGTTTCACAATTTCGAACCTCCCATATGCCATAACTTTCTCACACAGATAGCCCCCTTGTCACAGAAACTCACACACAAAATTTACAAAGTGCAATACTGAATCCAAGACTTCTAGTCGACACAGATTCCACAAAATTCACAAACTAATAAGCAGCAGTGCTATACTTCAATGCAGAAGAAAGAAATCCGAGCAAACCAGAATAAGACTCCTCAATGTCTTATTAACTATAGAGAACAAGGATATACTCACAGAAACATGAATCCTTTAGAATGCTCATTGCTGCTCAAACGTTCTTCCAAGAAAAAATCCTTTAATCTATCTCAGATTTCGATCACCGTCGCATCTTTCCAACAGATGGCGCCACTGTTATGAAATATGACTGAATCGCTATTGTTGATGTTGAACAATAAATGAAAACAAAACGAGAGAGAATAAGCGATGTACGTGGTTCGGCAAAATCGTCTACATCCACGGAGGGTTACACTCAATTTATTAATGGATAGAGTTGGCTACAAGAAACACACACAGAACAAGCTCTCTCTCTCTTTACAGACTGCAGCTCAAAGAAAAAACGGAATGAAGACGATGAAGATAACTGTCTTTAACAAACTATTCCAATGGCTATATCAAGCCAACCAAGCAACTCCAGATGATCGACACGTGTCGGCAGATGAAGGGAATACTTATAAAAACGTAATACTTTTAGAATGCTTCTTTAGCTGATTAATAGAAGCACACGAGCTGCTCACTCCTTCAACACAAAATAAGAGTTGTTGCATATAGGGGTGGCAATTCGTGCGGATCGGATTCTTATCGTGTCAATCTGTTATCGATCCGATCCGTTAAGATTAAATCCGTATCCGATCCGTTAAGAAAAATCAAAATCCGTATCCGTATCCGATCCGTTAAGCTCAAATCCGTATCCGCACGTAACCGATCCGTATCCGTTAAGGATCCAATAAGTATCCAATTCGAATGATCCGTTATGTATCCGATCCGATAAAGATCCGATAAGAATCCAAATTGTTTTAATTCAATAAGAATCCGTTTCAATAAACACAATTATAATCCAATAAAAATTTGATAAGATAATACAAAATATTCATAATTGATTGTTCAAATAATGTGTTTGATAAATAAATAAAACTGCAACTTCATTTGAAATTAAAATTCTCAATCAAATATCTCAAGATACATTGATAAGTCTTAAATTCAAATTCTAGTGGTCAAACATGCTCACTTCTAAATAATGATCAATCTTTTACCTTAATCGTCAATACTCCACTTACAATTTTGAGAGAGAAAAATATTAATTTAAATTTTAAAATTCATAACAAATAAAATAAATTATAATAAATACTATTAATCTATCATGGTGAAATTGAAAGAGTTGAGACATGAGAATCTAAAATACTTTCATCAGTATTAAAATTTAAGATCTTACCAATTAGTTAATCCGTTGATACAACTTAATTAAAAACATGAAGTTGAGGAAAAAGAAATAAAGAAAGTTATTAAATTTTGATAGTAGAAGAAAATAAATATTAAAAAATATAAAGAATAGATAAATAATATTTGTGATGAATTAATAAAATGGGACATGACCAATGAAGAACCAAGAGATTTGAGTTTTTGAAAGAACTCTAAATCTAAATTAATATATCAAAATCAATTAATTAATTATTATATTTAAAAAAATAAATATTTTTTATTAATTTATTTACGGATATCCGTATCAAATCCGAATCCGATCCATTTAATGAATTATCCAATCCGATCCGTATCCAATCCGAATTCGATCCGAAATTTTCGTGTCCTTATCGTGTCGATCCGATAAGAATCCATATCCGATAAACTTCAATCCGTATCCGTTATTATCGTGCGGATTCGTGTCGGATTATTGGATCGGATAAAAAATTGCCACCCCTAGTTGCATACATGAAAACATATCATTTCACAATCTTTATACATGCTGCTATTATTGTACTGTTGAATCTTTTTCTAGGTTTTCTTCGGGTCATAACAAGAAACAAAACTTGTTTTTAATTTCTCACAAAAGAAAAGAAAATAATGCGGGACTAAACAAACATAAACGTCATTATGCACAACAAAATAGAAAACAAAATGTCACAAATCCTAAAATAAAAACAAAGGTTTTTTAGAAAAAGTGAGTTAAAATCATGGAATAAATTAAGACTTGAGCAATAATTAAAAATTTTAATATAATAATTTTTTGAAGCAACTTTCACTTTAAATAAGAGATCATGTTTATAGAAATTCAATTCTTGAAATAATATTTCTTTGACGAGTTGGTCTCCTATGACATCCTCTCAAAATAAGATTTGTGGGACGGATTTGAAACTAATTCATAATATTAAATGGACCTTTCTTATTTTAACCACCTAGGATTATCCATCTGTCAGCCCACATTAATGATTAAACCCACTGTCACCAACATAACCACAATTGAAAAGCTGTAACTCGAAGATAAAAACACAATAAAACTCATGCTCCCAAAAATGGAAAAAGCAGATGCTATGCCTGCTGGAGAGCCAAGACTTGGTGAGCTTCGTGGACGGCGGCAGAATCTTGCCCCTAGATATTGATGAGCAGAAGCTGTGGAGAAGAACTGACAGGCTAATCCAAGGATGGATTCTAGGATCAATCGGAGAAGACGCGCTCGACGCCGTTTGGGATAAGCCAACTGCCAGAGACGTCTGGGTAGAGCTTGAAAACAGTTTCAGCCGGAAAGTGGTAGCTCAGCCTGTGGCCGACATACAGATAAACCGTAAGTTATTAATTTAAGACACAGCTGATTTGGCAATATACACAAGATGATGATGATGATGATGATGATGATCACTTATTTATTTGTTTTTGTTTCCATATTAAACGTAGGTGAAGAGTATAAGAGGCATATTGCAATATACGAAGCAGCACTGAGAGGTGATTGGGATACCGCAACAAAATTATTCCCAGATATAATTGATTTAACCAAAACCATTATTACTTCCTCTTCGGAAACAGCCCTTCATATAGCAGTTCAGTCTGGAAAAGCAAATGGTTTTGTGAAGAAGTTGGTGGAACGGATGCCATCCAATGAGATGGCCATCATGGATACTGATAAGAACACGGCCTTACACAATGCTGCGAGCTTTGGAAACGCAGAAGCTGTCAGTGTTTTGATGAACAAATTTCCAAGTTGGCTGAATATTCCTAATGGAGATGGAAATCTTCCAGTAATGCTAGCAGCCAGTCGCTGCAAAAAAGACGCACTTAAGTTATTGATATCCAAGCACGAGGAAAACGAAGAGTCATACATATTTGAAGGCCAACTGGGACTCCAGCTGTTGATTTATATAATTTCTTCAGAATTCCTTGGTGAGACCTATACATATGCATCTATCCATTTGTAATTAACTACTCATATACATGTTGTTATCCTTGCATCTCAGATGTTGCATTGGAGTTGGTTGTGAAACACCCAAATTTGGCTACACTAATAGACAAGGACGGTGATTCGGCATTATCGACTATTGCAATAACACACTCCGCATTCCCAGTGTTGGAGACTTTTAGCTGGTGGCAAAGCTTCATTTACCACCGTAAGTAATTACATATATCAACAAAAGTAACCACTCTATTTTGCTTACACTCTCTCCTTCAAATAGAATCAGTTTCGTATTCGAATGTTTAACAAATTAATAATCATCCTGTGAAGGTATTCCTCTAAAAAAGTCTAAAAGTGAAGCTTCATCAGCGGTGCCTGACATTGAAAATGCTAGAGAAGACGGGGCAGTGCAGGACTACCCCACCTGGTTTCATCTCATCTTTGCTGTAGGACAGAAGATGTTGTTATTCATGATTTGGGCTGCCATTGAACGCTTAGGTAATTAGGAATAACCAAATTTGACAAGCTAGCGTTGTTTGTTTCATGCACGTATCTGACAGTTGAGCAAATGCTAATTACATTAGTGCCTCAAGTGGAGAAGCTGAGGAAAAAGAAAGCAAAGCATCAACAAGCACTACAACTTGCACAATTCTTGTGCAAAAAACTATTGTCTTCGCCTGAAACTCTGCTTTCAACTATATTTTGTAAAGCCGCATTGAAGGCTGCTGAGTGTGGCATTACTGAAATTGTGGAAATGATCATACAGGAGCATCCTCAGGTAATTTTTTACGCTGATTCTAACGGAATGAATGTATTTATGCTGGCAGCAAGTTATCGCTTTGAAAATATCATCAACCTCATTTACGATATGAGCGACCGCAAATATATAATTTACGACCTGGTCGACAAGAATGAAAACCATTTGATGCACATATGCGGGAAACTAGCCCCTCCTGCTAGACTCAATCTTGTTGCTGGTGCAGCTCTGCAGATGCAACGAGAATTGCAGTGGTTCAAGGTATAGTATATATTAATATCACATATACATAAAATTTAATTCAACACATTTATCGACATTATCTAAGTGTGTATCATTAAGATCTATTTAATATTCGTAGGAGATGGAGAAGTATATCACCGCTCCACGTAGAGTATGGCCAAACAGCGAAGATAAGACTCCACAAACGATATTCAGAGAGGAACACGAGAATCTGAAAGCAGAAGGAGAAAAGTGGATGAAAGATACGGCTAACGCGTGCACTATTGCAGTAGCACTAATTGCAACAGTCATGTTTGCGGCAGCTTTCACTGTTCCTGGTGGCCTTGAATCAACTACAGGTTTCCCATTATTCACAACTGAACCAGCATTCACCTTGTTTGCTGTATCGGACGCCATCTCCTTGTTCACTTCCATCTTTGCTCTTCTCATGTTTCTATCCATCCTCACTTCTCGATATGCAGAGGAAGACTTCTTGTACGTTCTGCCCAAGAGGCTCAGCATCGGCCTTCTTAACCTCTTCATCTCCATTACCTTTATGATAGTTGCCTTCTGTGCTACATACTATCTCGTTTTCCGCAAAGACGACTCACGGTATCCGCTACTATTGGGGGTAATCGCTTGCTTCCCTATCACTTCCTTTGCCCTACTTCAATTCCCACTTCTTGTAGATGTCATCTGGTCAACCTATGGTCCTGGTATTTTCGGCAAGAAAACCATCATTAATTCATATAGCACTTACGATCATTCATGATCCATGATTTCATTTACATTATAAGTCTTTTAGTAAATTATTCTAAATAGTGCTTATTTATGTGAGTTGTAATCTTTCTTATATTTGTAACTCACAACACCACCAAGTTATTAAGTAAATCAAATACAAAAGATACTTTCTTTCCAGTATAGTGCTCCAGCATTGCTCTAGCACAATAAAACCAACCATTGTATAAGAGAAAGAAGATTCTATCGGACCTGATAAGAATCGATATTGGCATCAACCTCAACGCCAATTTCTCATCTAATCCTAAAATTTAATTGAAAAGACTACGCCTTTTGGTTACTAAAAATAAAGAATATTTTTCGATCTCTTAATCATTGGGAGATTGTAGAAAAATGGTTTGAAGAATTTGTTGGAGATGGCAACATGGATGAGAACAACACAAAGATGTTAGAGCATTCACAACAAGTCGATGCAATTGCTATTTAAACAATCCAAAGAGTTGCTACCAAATAATTTTTCTAAGAATCATGCGAGCTAACAGCACCAATGAAGTATGAAAAATTCTACAAAATAAATTCCAATGAGATACTAAGGTTAATTTTTTTATTAAACTGCAATCGTTGTAGAAAGATCTCGAGAATGTGAGGATGAAACATTGAAAGACTTCTCAACCAAATTCTTTGACTTGGTTAACCAAATGAAATCTCATGCGAAGATGTTACCAACAAGAGAATGGTGGAGAAAATTCACCCTAGCAAACTCGATCCTATTGTTGCTGTCATTGAAGAAACAAAGGATTTATCTACCCTCGTCATCCGAGAAATTATGATATCCATCAAATCTTTCGTGGAATACTAGATTTTCATAAATTTGTATAGCTACCTTGTTATCACACCAAAGAGCAATGGGAATTGAAAACATGGTGTTATGCCAAAATCCTTGAGCAAGTAAGAAATCCAAATTAATTATGTGACTGTAATGCTCATAGTTAGCTGAACAAGTCAAAACAGTATTTTGCTTGTTGTTTTTTCAAAAAAACCAAAGACTTACCCAGAAAAATACTATAACCATTAATTGATTTCCTACTATCAACACACCTCCCCAACCTGCATCAGTATATGCCTCTAATTCTAGAGAAGTAGGAGCTAGATAGAAAATTCCTTAGAAAGGGCATCCCTTCAGATATTTCATAAGGTGCAGAGCTGCCTGTCAATGAATGGAACTAGGTGTATTAAAAAACTGAGGTAGCCATTGGACTACAAAAGTAATATAAGGCCTAGTGAGATTATGGTACAATAAACTACTTATCAACCTTCTGCATTGGTCTATCACAACATTAGTGAACTTGATATATCCAAGAGGCAAAAGTGTAAACACAGTTTTGTAATTCTCGAGTCTTAATCTGAAAGTATGTCAAGTATATACTTTCTGTGATAAAGATATGTTCCTTCCTTCTCTCTTGATAACTCTATGCCCAAAGAATATCTTGCAATTCCCAAATCCTTAATAATGAAAAGCTTGTCAAGATGAACCTCCAAATCTTCAATTTGTTCTTCATCTTCTCCTGTAAGAAGGATATTATCTAAATACACAAATAAAGCCATACACTTTCCCGTCTCTTGCTTAAGAAAGAGATATGTTTCATGGACAGATTGTGTAAAACCATAGGAAACCAAAACTCTTCATTCCATTGTGTAGAAGCTTGTTTTAAACCATATAAACTCTTTAAGAGTTCACACAGTTGCCCAGGTTTATCATTTTTGTAACCATGTGATGGGTACATGTAAATTTCATCTTCAAGATGACCATGTAAAAAAGCATTATTAATATCTATATGCTTTATATTTTATAAATACATCTTTAGTTACATTTTTTGTACAAATTTTTTAGATTTTAAAATACTTTTCTTAATATATGTAAAATAGAGATAATAGTAATTTTATTTAGATAAAATATAAATTTTAAAAATAATTATGTTTTGTCATATTAAAATTTAAATATGAGTATAGAAATATTTTCCTACAACGGACAAGTATAATGCTATAATGGTCATATAATTCTACCTTCTGTTAAAGATCTTATTTACTCCCTACAAAACTGATTTATATCATTATAAGGTAATATGCGTCCAAATCTTTAATTGATATGGAATACTTTAACACCTTCACATGAGATAACTGAAAAATTGGCTCAAATAACTTAATTTAAATTTAGCATTTGAGAATTTATTTAGTGTCAGCCTCAAAAATATCAATTTTTTATGTTGTTGTCAAGCTGGCATGGATTATCGGCAGCCAACATGGGTTAAATTTCCAATTTTTTTATAGTGTGATAGATAGGTGGGTTGGTACATAAAGAAGAATATTAATATTTATATGAAACAACTCAAATATTATTAGTTAATTAACATGTTCTGCTTTTTCTTAGGCATTAAAAATATGTATCATTGAGGTAGTGGATATTAATTAAGTAAGCACGCCGTCCAATTTAGTGAGCCAACCAATTATTTTTGCTTTCAGTCCGCCTCTCTATTTTCGCGTCGTTGAAATCTTGTTTTTTCAATCTTTTCGGGTAGAGAAGAAGAGAGTTGGCCGGAGTTGGTATAGAGCTGAAACAAGGGACTGTTAACGACTGCGCCTGCAACTTGGAAAGCTTCATAGATGTTAATATATATATTGTTGTACTACCTCCGTCCCATAATAATTATCTTGTTTGGAAATGGCACAGATACCAATGCGAGAGTAGAGATAGAGGAAATTAGTATTTTATTAGTGAGTGTGTATAAACTTTCCATTTTAGGAAAGAAAACAATTGTTTGGGACATACGAAAAAGGAAAACAAGACAATTGTTTTGGGACGGAAGGAGTATATATTTTGTAGCCCATTAGATTAAGATTAGATTAGTTTTCTTGTTAGCCCATTAGCCTATTTCTTGTTTTGTATTTGTATAGTGTAAATTTCAATCTTGAGATTAATGAAGATAATTTTCCCAATTCTAACATAGCATTATCCATTCACGCTATCATTGTCGGCGGCAGCCATCTCGTCACCCCGTCATCGTCGTGCGCCCCTGCCTCTTCTTTGGACGTGTGCCGCTGCCTCTTCTTTTGAGCTCTGAGCTGCGTTATTTTTGCTGCTGTTGCTTCTTCTCTGCTGTTGTTGCTTCGTCTCTGCTTCGCCACTCCGTCATTGTCGTGAGTCCTCTGCTGCTGACATCAACAGTCCCTTTTGCTGTTTACATATTAAAAGAAAAAAAGTCAACTAAATTCTCACTCCTGCTGCGAAGGTTCTAATCTTGGTTCTTCTGCTTCTCCCCACTTCACTAAGTTCTCATTCCTCCTCATTTTGTTATTCTCCCTGCCACTGCTCAATTTGTCAAATATGGATCGTGGTGATGTTCCTCCTCCCATTTCTGTTATATTGTCCGGGGATAATTATGCCTTATGGATGCAATCCATGAAGAGCTTTTTAATTGGTAGGAAAGTATGGCGTATTGTGACTGGAGATGTGATTCCCCGGGTTCGTCCTACTCGTAAAGAGGATGTTGATCCCCTTCCTGAAGCTCTTGCATCCTATTCTTAGAAATTTGAGGAATGGGAAAGTAAGAACCATGTAATTCTTACTTGGTTTCGGAATACTTCTATTTCGTCTATTCAAGTGCAACTTGCTCCCTATGATGTTGCAAAGAAAGCCTGGGATTTCTTAGTTGCTCGTTTTCAGACTACTGGTTTAGATCCTTATTATCATCTTATAAGCACTCTACATTCATTGAGACAAGAGCCAGGATAGACTGTGACCGAGTTTCTTGCACAAACCCAACCTATACGGCATCAGCTACGACAAGCTAACATTCAACAAGATCACTTGGACCTTATTGAGACTTTGATGGCTCTTCGCCCAGAGTATGAGGCTGTGCGGGCTTCACTTCTTCATCGTTATCCTTAGCCTACTCTTGATGCAGCAATTAAGGAGATTACCTTTGAGGAGACTCGCCTTCGACTGAGTAGATCGCGTCACCTTGACTTTGCATTAGCAGTTTCTCATCAGACTTCTTCTACTTCGACTCATTTTTCCCGGCCATCCTCTTCATGATTCTGCAGGATCTGCAAAAGTCCAGAGCATGTCTAACATATCAAGTACAAGCTGCTCTGAAAAGCAGGTCGATGCAACAGAGATATCAAAGAGGAAAGCGACTTTTTACAGATAAGAATGGACTATGATTGGACATTCTTCTTTATGTCTCTACCGGCTATTTTCTGGGTCTCCACCTATAAATAGCAGGAAATACAGAGACATAAAAACCTTTGCAAAAATCTTGTGCCAAACCTCTGAACAATCTCGCATATTTGAATCTCCAACACACCAGCCTCTCTACAGAAGTTAAAGCTCAATGCATTAAACACTTTCAAGGGAGAAGGCATTAATATCGTGGTTCATTTATTGAACACAAAATATTCATTGCTTATAGAATCTTTGGAGATTCACCGTGTTACCCTGGGTACACGAGGATTAAGTCAGCCGACTTAATCTACCTCTTTGGTAGCAGCCTGCTCTTGCAAAGGAATAGTAGGTTATTACGGGCAACTGCCAAACTGTGAAAGTTCTGGGAAGAACTCAACCATCCAACCTACTGAAGGAGGAAAAAGGAGGTTTGTCCTCAGTCCAACTTCGAGCCGGTCTACAGAGAAGACGCAGAGCCTTCGACGGACTGAAGAAGGAGTGAAGTACAGCTGCCTGGGTGAGTGATCCTTTGTGCTGTGGACGGAGGTTTCTACAGCAACTGGCTATAGATCGTGAGGAGTGTATTTTCATTGCTTAGTGAATTATCGGATTATTGCTTAGTGAATTATCGGATTAGATATCCGAAGAGTGGACGTAGGACTTAAGGCTCCAAACCACTATAAATATCCTGTGTCATTTACAATTTTATTTACTTACGCACTTTACAGTTTTCTAGCATATCTTGAAACCTTCAACACTTGTCTCGTAAGTGTTGAAGTGTATGAACTGTTAACTGCTCATAACTGCAAAACTGTTAAAATAATCTGCTGGCTAACTTGAATTGAATTTCTAAAACTGCTAAGTAAAAACTGTATCGATAGTTAGCTGAACTGTCTAAGTTAGAGTGCATTTATCAGATTTAATACCTCCGCTGCACATTATACGTACTCTGATCTGAAAACAACAGTGATGATCGTACATGACAAACATATACTCAATGTTTTGACATTAAGGCTTCACTCTTGTGCCTACCGTCTTATAATATGAGTTTTATACTCCATGTATTGACATTAAGGCCCCACTCTTGTGCCTACAGTCTTATAACATGCATTTTTTAAAATCAGATCTTAAAGAGAAAGGATATAACAAAAATGATATTAAAGAATCAGGCAAGCAGAACAAAACTGAAAAATAATTGAATGTTGATCGACTCAATATTTACAAATGATCAACATTCAACTCACACGAATTAAGGGAAATTACACATACCGAGATATTTTCTCAAATAAGAGTATCTCTCAAAATCAAGGGCCTTTGTAAAAATGTCTGCAATTTGATCTTTAGTATGAATGTATTTAAGTGAAATAATATCTTTTCCACTAAATCTCGAATAAAGTGGTGTCTATGTGCTTAGTTCCAAAATGTTGGAATGAATTTTTAGAAATCTCAATAGAACTAGCATTATTGCAGAACAATGTTAAAGTTTCAGTAGACATACTGTAATTTTCAAGCATTTGTTTCACTTTAACAATTTGATCAACATATCCTGCCCAATCAGCATTACTATAACATGTAATGTTAGTACCAGTATCTTTTGCATACCATAATCCCATGTTTGAAGTTCCAGATATATATCGAATGATTCTTTTATCAGCTTTCATATGAGATCCTTTGGGGTCAGACTGCTATCTAACACAAACATCAACACTAAAAAGTATATTTGGCCTACTGATAAACACTCGTTTTGTGCACCTTGCTGATGTGGATTTGCTCACTTTTGGCCTTAGATCAGATTGTTATGTAGTGTTTTCATGCATTATTCATATTCTTTTAGAAAATATTACGTTTGGTCTGGTTTGTGGTTGTTTATGCAGATTTCACGCACAATCGAGTTGTTTACAAGGATTGACAAAATCTCCGAAAAGCCGACTGATGGTAGCTTGTACCGGGAAGAAGAAGGAGTCAGAAAATACAAAAGAAAACGCCGAAAACCCGTTCGAGGCATAATCGGCGACCCAAATGACACAACCGGCGGTCGCCGGTCATGTAGATGGGTCGCCGGTTGTGAATTTTGAAGGCATTACGCACGGTGCAAAACCGGCAACCCGGATGACACATCCGGCGATCGCCGATTATGTGGACGGGTCGCCGGTCTGCAATTTTTAGAAGTTTTCTCACGTGACATGATCGGCGACCCGGTTGCATAACCGGCGGTCGCCGATCGCGCTTCCCAGATCGCCGTCTGTGTCCCGTTTTGACGAAATCTGTCGAATCTGAAGCCCAAAACCATATCTTTTGGAGATTTTAAAGGCCTCAACTATAAATAGGACCTCTCTGAACGAAAATAAGGTTCCTTTCATCACTTTTTCAACTGGAGAGTATAGAATTGAGGGCAAAAGGCAAGGGAACTTGAAGAGCACTCCGGGATTCGAAGATTGAAGACTACGGTTTTTAGTTTTCATGTTTTTTTGTTCTTGTGACTCTTCATCTTTTGTTTTTCTTAAACTTAGCATGATTGGCTAAGTTCCCTCATGGATTCTAGGGTTTGAAGCTTTGTATTTATTCATTCAACAATTTATGTGATTTAATGTTCCTTTTCCATCGATGTTCTGATTTATTGATACTTTCATGAATTATGAGATATTGGCCATTGATTGTAATTTGAATTAATAGTTTTTGATCCGAGAGGACTAGGTTATTAATTAAGACGCCAATAATTTAGATTTAGAGGGCAATTGTCCGAGAGGAAATTGAGCTTTAAAGGGTTTCTGAAATCTAAAGGTTTTATCAAGAATAAAAGTCTTTTGTATGTCCGAGAGGAATCTTTTGATCTTTTATTTCCATGTTATGGTTTAGAGTCCGAGAGGATCACCTGATAACGTATACGAGATTAACTCACATCATTGGGAATTAAATTTGGGATTGAATTGCATGAAACGTTGTTTGATTATTATGCAAAGTGGATTACCCTGGAATCCTACCTTCTCATAAATCTTTTAAACCATTTATCTTATTATTTTCTATCTTCTATTGCAAGGTTATTTTATGTTTACAACAAAACCAAATCCTTTTCTGATTTACCTAGATAGTAGTACGGTATCTATGTTTCAGTGCTTGGTTATATTTCGATCCTGCAATCCTTGAGAATCGATAAATTATTACTTGCCCTCTGCAGTGGTCTGTACACTTGCAGCTTTAGCGCGTTCTAGCAATAAGGTATAACAGACTACCTATCATTCCACAATATTTAGTAGGTTTAACACTAACATGACTATTATATTTGCTAAGTTTGACACTAGAACCCATTGTTATTTTATTTATTTTGCAGACTCTAATCCAAATATTTTTACTAAACCTTGTGAATCCTTAGATTGAGAAATGAAAAAATCATCACTATACTGCTTAATATGGAGTCCAATGAAGTAGTTTAACTCTCCTACCTTACTCATTTAGAACATGTGAGATATTATTGTGACAAAGTCATCTATAAGTCTAACATCAATTGCCCCAAACACGAAGTCATCAACTTGAGCAACTATAAAGTTCTTATCAGTATGTTTGACAAAGAGAGTCTTGCCCACATTACCTCTGTTGAACTTTAGATTAAGTAGAAAGTTATTTATATTCTTAAATATCCATTCAGTTCCAATTATATTTTTGTCTTTAGGCATGGGAGCAAAGGTCCACACATCATTAGAAACAAATTGACCAAATTCTTCCTGCATAGATAATATTCAATTCTCTTCTTTTAAAGCTTCATAAACATGCTTAGGTTCAGTTTGAGATAGATAACAACTAGAGTGGAAGATGTTAAACTTCCAAACCATTTTTACCATCTCTTTGTAATTGACGGAGGCTTTCTTGAGAGTTTGTACTCTTTCAAAGACACTTCCAATGACCTGAGACTAAGAGTGATTCCTTTTGAATCGAAGAGGTGGTTCTCTAGTTTCTGAGTTTGACACTAGGGTGTCACAGATTTACTCCTTGCTAGAGTTTGAACTATGAGTAACTAGATCCTCATATTTGTCAGTCTAGAGTTGATGTTGGACTTGTTGTTAGTCAAACATCTGTACTCGTCTCAGTTACTGATTCTATGTCATTCTCTGTGAGATGAGATGTATCTTCCAGGTCATGTTTATCAAGTAAAGATCATGCATCATCAAAGACAATATTGGCATATTCTTGTATTGTTTTAGTTGGAAAATGAGAATAAATGTGGGCCATTAATTTTACATACTTAATAGCTCTAATTCTATGTTATAATTTAGATTTGAATTTTAGTTTATTATCATTTAATTACAACAAGGGTGTATTAGTAATTAGTGAATACATATTGTATTTTTTCCATACCTATTTCCTTAAATCTTTCATCAATAATTTGTAACTATAATCAAATACATAGATTATTTTGAAATATTCATTTACATGTCTTCCTGCGACGTCTCCTCTCTCCCTTCAATTGACACGCCATCTCCTCTCTCCGGTCGTCGTCGTTCCCCCACCATCCACCGATATTGTGTCCTCTCTCCCTTCCACTGGTGACACAATCGCCACCCCTACCCGCCTCAGACGCCTTGTCGTTGACACCAACAACGATGGCGTTCTCCAACCTTATTGGAGGGGATGTTGCAGCGATTACATGGATTGACATTAGAAAGGATTGAAATGTAGATGAAAGCTGAACATGTTTTGTTATTTCTTGGCGAGATAGATGAATAGATGATTGTAGTTGTCAATAATAATGTTGATGGGATGGACTTGATTGCGCCCTTCTTTAAGAATGCGTCTGATTAATTTTGTTTAGATCGAAAGTGAGTTGATGGAGTTCTAGTTGATAGATTTTGTTTTTTCCCAGTATGTATTTGTTATAATATTTGCCTAAACAATTTAATAAATTGTTTATTGAGGAGCTTTTGTTGTTTATTTTGCAGATGTAAGTCGCATTATATAAGCTTGTAAATATGCACTATATACACCTGTACTGTTGTATTATCCTTCAAGGAATGATTGAGGTTTTCAGAACATAGTCGTTTATTTTACTAATGTAAGTTGCATTATATAAGTATGTAAATATGCATTATATACGCATGTATAGTTGCATTATCCTTCAAGGAACGATTGAGTTTTTCAAAACATAGTCGTTTATTTTATTGATGTAAGTTGCGTTATATAAGCTTGTAAATATGCATTATATTAGCCTCCAAAATTGCATTATATAAGCCTGAAAAGTTGAAGCATGTTTCATAGATTCGTTGATTAAAAACATAGTTATTTTTTTATGTGAGTTGCATTATATAAGATAGTAAATATGCATATCTACGCTTGCACAGTTGCAGTATGTCTCACAAAGTGATTGAGATTTTTTTATAATATAATTACTTTTAATATTATATATGGATAATGTAATATTTATATTCTACATAATACAATTCGATGGAATAGATAATGCAATTGTAAATTGCTAAATTGTTTTTCTTTTTTTTACGGTTGCAGTATGTTTCATGGAATGATTGAAGATTTTATAACATAATTATATTTAAAATTACGGATAATGCAATATTTATATTCATTATAATGCAATTTCATAGAAAATATAATGCACTACCTTGCTCAATTGATTTCTTTAAAATTCGAAATCACTAAAAATTTGGGATGATGGTACATAAATTTAGGGATTTTCCTATTATGCTAGATATAATGACTGTGAAAAAAAGATAAAAATAATTAATTTAGAAAGATTTTTATAAAATTTGAAATCCCTAAAAAGTTGGGATAATGGAGCATATAAAATTAGGGATTTATCTATTTTTCTAGATATAATGGGTGTGAAAAAGACAAAAAAAATTAATTTAGGAAAATCTTCATCAAAATTCAAAATTTCTAAATTGTAAGGATATTGGAGCAAGGGAATAGAGATTTTTCTATTTTGTAAATTTAGTTGTTATGCAAATTTACTAAATGATCCTCCGGCTCGTTTATGCACCTTTTTAAATTTGATCAAAATCCGATCATAATCGTCCAATATCTAAAATAGGTGTTCTAGATTCATTATCTTTTCTCATCTAAAGGAGTAATGTCACTTTAACTCACCCCTTAATATATAAATGATACTCCCTCCGTCCCGCAACATTAGTCCTGTATTCCGTTTTGGTCTGTCCCGAACATTAGTCCTGTATTCCCGAAATGGCAAAAATTAGGGTTTAGTAATCACTTAATTAACAAATTTAATTAAGAGAATAAATTAAGTAAAAAAAAAAAATAAACACCCAACCCCCCCTCCCCAACCCTAATCGCACACACACTTTCTCATTTCAGTGTGTGCGCCGCTCTCGATCCCTCTCCTCACCCCCTTTCTGCGAACTCTCCGCCGTTCTTCTCCCCCTCCGTTCTCCACTTTTTATCCTCTCCGCCGCCGTTCTGCTCCCCCTCCGCAGTCCCTTTCACCGTTCTGCTCCCCCTCCGCCGCCGTTCTGCTCCCTTTCACCGCCGTTCTCACACCGCACAACGAAACCCTAATTTCTGTAATCCCCTAAAATCGTCACACCGACGGCCGTGCTCCCCACCCTTCGATCTCCCCACCTTCCGATCTACCCACCCTCCGATATACCCACCTTCCGATCTACCCCGCGAAGGAAACCCTAGCCGATCTACCCACCCTAGCCGATCTACCCACACCTTCCGATGGATGCTGTCGCGCCTCTGTCGCCGTTGTCCGTGGCCGCAGCTGGTGACGACGTTGACCGCGGAGAATGTGCCGCGCCTCTGTCGCCGTTCTCCGTCGCCGCAGCTGGTGACGACGTTGCCCGCGGGGATTCTGCCGCGCCTCTCTCGCCGTTCTCTGTCACCGTACGTGGTGACGTCGAAGCCGCCGGGACGGAGGAGGCTTCAGGGGCCGATTTGCTTGCTGGGGTTGATCTGAGCGGCGTGGAGGATGAAGCCGTGGAGACTGCAGAAGACAATGGTCTTCGAGCCTTCTGGAGGTTGAGGAGGGAGGTTCTAAGGGCTTTCTGGAAAAGCCAATTTCCAGAAATCAGGTGATATCTACCCTTTTGGAATTGATGGTTTTTGGATATGTTGGTTCTCATGCGTATTTGGAAATGATGAGTTTGTTCTGATCCTATGACCCTACTGCTGCATGTGATATGTGATGCTGTGTCTGTTCAAGTTGGATATGTTGGTTCTGCTGCATGTTTGGACATGATGAATTTGTTCTGATCCTTATGCTCTATTTGCTTGCTCATGCTGCTGTGTCCCTTGTATGGATCAGTTGGTTATGCTGCATGTTTGGAAATGATGAGTTTGTTCGGATCCTTATGCTCTATTTGCTTGCTCATGCTGCTGTGTCCCTTCTATGGATAAGTTGGTTCTGCTGCTTGGTTGGAAATGATGAATTTGTTTAAAAAAGCTGTGGGATAAATGGGTTCAAACCTGAAATGATGTTCATTGTTCACTAATCCATCCAAAACTACATTAGTGATGCATTTTAGGTCTGAAATGAGTTAATCTGAGCTGAAGTGGTTCCATTAATGTCTGCAGGGTTAATTTTTCTGCATAATCTTTACAAAAACACCACATATAGCTGCACATCTTTACAAAAACCATAACATGCAGCATATCTATACAAAAATCAAAATGTTCCACCATTTTCTGCACAAAAGTGTGTCTGCATCTGCATCTACACAATCTCCATCCCTAAATCCAACATGAGCTTCTCATTACCTGGCCCATGTCCTTCTTCCATCATGTACTTTATGCAATCTTTCACCAGCTGCATTGGCACTTCTAGATTCTTAGGCAAGTCTTGCTGCAATATTAAAGCATCCTTCTTCATGTGTGGGATTTTGTAGTTATTGCAGCCTTTTATCTTCAAAACTTCTTCAAAACATGACTGTAATGTGAGAAAAACTTTGTTCAAAGTCATAGGCTGTAGTGCACTAAAGCTTGATGTAACTGCATTCACAAGATCATTGGTATTTTTGCATGCTTGCTGTTGCTGC
Source organism: Plectranthus barbatus (assembly GCA_026898455.1). Taxonomy (NCBI): domain Eukaryota; kingdom Viridiplantae; phylum Streptophyta; class Magnoliopsida; order Lamiales; family Lamiaceae; genus Plectranthus; species Plectranthus barbatus. The sequence continues at coordinate 890,813 of JAPKLW010000102.1, read as the reverse complement.
AAACTTTGAATTGCCCTAAAGAATCCTAGGTCATTCACATTCATATCCGGACTGTTTGGTGGCTGCTGCACTAGATTTATATTGAATCCAGCTGCATTTGCAACTAATCTGAAGTCTGGATCATTGTTTGTTATGTGAGGTTTTGCATTGTCTTGTTGGATGATAATGGTTTTGCTTAGACATGCAGGCCATTTGGCCTTAATTTCAGGAATAATCTGGAAAAAAAAAACATTAAATTGATAACTGAAATGAATCTTACATAGGCTGAATAAGGAATAGCTCATTGTTACATGCTTCACAACTGAAAAAATCTAAGCTTCTAACCTGATTAATTAGGCAGTTTTTTATCACATCCTTTGTGATAGATTCAATTGGCTTAAGCTCCATGGTTCCAGCTTGTCTGTTTTTGCTGTTTCTTTTGGCTTGTACCTCCTCGGTAAAGGGCCAGATCCCTATTTTTCCATCAAAAACTACCCCCCCATCTTCTGAAAACAGTGGTCGGCAGACAGCACACATGAACATGATCTTAGGAATGAACTTTTTACTCTTGCAGAATCTATGTGGATCTTTTTCCCTATGGCTCATGTAATATCTGTGGGTATTTTTGGTAAGATAGAACCATTTCTCATCTATGTGAATGATGTTCTCCATTGGCTTGAATCTAAGAACATTCAACTCCTTCTCATATTCTATGGCTTGTAAACTGAACCCTAGCCTTAGCACTTTATTTGGAGCTGTCAGCTCGGGTTTAATGGCATTAGTGTGAACCCTGATCAGGTTGTTTTTAACCCACCTTCCCACAGTTGTTTTAGACATGTTAATGCTATCAGCTAGGGCTCGAATTGTACCTCTTTTTTGGTAATGAACTTGTTCAATTTGCTCTATGTTTATCTTGCCTGCTGGTTTGTTCCCTTTGCCTTGTCTGTTTGCTCCAAATTTGATGCATTCACCTCTTTCTCTTTCGGATCTTGCAGCTTTCCATATTCGTGACACACTCCTCAGAGATAGATGATGTTTTGCTGCAGCCTCTCCCATCCTACCCCTCTCTGGTTTGCCATTCTTGCTGTGAAGAAGCAAGAATTGCACAATTTCTGTTGCTGCAGCCTCTGAAACATCTTTTTCTTTTCCCATTTGTATTTTGTGGATGATTTCTGTTGTTTGTAGCAAAAAAAAATGGTTGATGGATATGTATTTATAAACTGAAACTTGTGGGAAATTTGAATTTTGGTTGTTAGTTTTCAGATTGTTTTTTGAGGGAAATTTGAATGTTTGGATGATGTAATGAAATCAGTTTTTTGCCTCCTTTTCCCATTTTTTAATTTCGAATTTTTTTCCTTTTTTTTTTTGGATTAAGTGTTAATCTTGTTTACTAATTGTACCATTAGAATCCCTTATTACTTTCGTCTTGGTATCTGTGCCGAACACAAACCAGACTAATGTTGCGGGACGGAGGGAGTATATGAAAATCGTAAAAATACATCAAGAACAGTATTATTATTATAAATGGAACGGCTCAAATATTACCATATTATATTAATTAATTAATTTGAGAATCGGAATTAGAGAGATGGAAAAAGAACTACTACTTTCAAAAAAATGGAAAAAGCATGCAGATGTTGAGTCTGCTGGAGACTGGAGAGCCAAGATTTGGTGGTCTTCGTGGACGGCGGCAGAAGCAGTGAAGAAGAACTGACGTGCTTATCCAAGGATGGATTCTTGGATCAATCGGGGAATACGCACGCCGTCGCCGCGTGGGAGAAGGGGACAGATAATTCCATAAAGTTTTACTAGTCAATGCAGTAAATCAACGGATACAAGTAAATACCTACAGATAGATTCATGCATTCAACATGTCTTAATAATCATTGTACAGCAAATTTAGGGCACACAGTACTCAAGTCTGTGTAGCTCAACTACCCATAATTATGCATCTTTTAAAACAGTGTGTAGACACACAAAAATTCACGGTCAATTAAAACGTGCCACGTGGATTTAAACTATTAAATACTAATTTATTTATATTTTAGGGATTTATTTAAAAAGAATTATTAAATTAAATAAATAAAAGGGATATTTAATATATAAAAGCAATTTTCCAATAAAAAACCAACACATGTCAAGCTCACCAAATATGAGAAGCGTGTGATCACAACTCAATGGACGAATGAGATCGCGTCACCTACAACCTAAACCTCCCAATTTTGCCTATAAATACAAGGCATAATTCGAGTGAAAAGAAGAAGAGAAGGGTGGATAAACTTGAAGAGCTCAAGACTTGAAATAAGAATTCTCTCCAAAGTTCAAGGCATTCGTTTGAAGATTCGAAGGCGTTCTTCGTCATCTTCAACGCGTTCTTCATCAAAAGTCAAGCAATTCATACGTTGGATTCGGAATCAAGGCTCGTAGCCCCCGAAGAAACATTAGAAGCCCTCCAAAGTGTTGAAGAAGAAGATCAAAGAGTAAATTCAAGAAGAACAAGAAGATCAAGCTTCAAGAACACGAAGAATAAGATCGAAGTTTTTCAAGAAATCATCAAAAGTAACGTTTAATCCAAAAACAAGGTGCAAAGCCTTTGGATTAATGTTATAAAACTTCAAGATCAAGTTTAAGAGGATCGACGGAGCCAAATTCTGTTGAAGACCTCGAAGAACACTCAAACATCAAGTTCGAAGAGAAGAATCAAAGGAAGAATAGAGATAGAATCCACAAATTGTATTTTGATCCAAATTGAAATCGAATTGTATACAAATTTCATGTTTATTTAATTGAATATGATTTTCGTGATTACACAGTGCTCAGTAAATTTGTTTCTAAGTTTTAACATTTTAAATGTATAGCTAGATATCAGTAAAAAAAATACATAGATTTTAATTTTTCATATAAAAGTTGGGCAGATTTCATGATTTTCAAATCGAGTAGGAGCCCCTTAGCCCAACTTTTGTTTCCAGTACGATACAAACTCAAGATCTGACAAATGATGGAGGGAGGGCTCATGGCTACAAGTGAATGAATACGGACGGGGTGCACATAGGATTTTGCTCTTCCTACATTTATTAAAAAAAATAATAATAATAATTCAATGAGGGAGAGAATTAATGCACTGAATAAAAACAGGTGTGAGAATTGAATATAGATGTACGGACGAGGACGGTATGCAGAGAGTGGTTTGGAGGGAATTAATAGATTGAATGTGAGTAGATATGTGGAAACTGAATTTAGGGAAATGGACGAGTTGACTTGTTTAATTGTTTAAGAAAACGCATGGAAAGCTATGATATGTGGCATTAATTGATTATTTGGTTGGTTTCAAACAAAATACTTTAGCAACTTGCGTCCCAGTTGAGAATACTTATAATTATCACTTCATGAAATTGGTTTATGTAAATGATACATTGCTAGTACTTGCATCATACACTATTAATTCTCTTATATTTCGTGCACCATGATATTGGTTCTTATATCATGCTGCATTAATATTTTATCGATTTGAAGGGAATATTTAAGCTATTTCGTGCTTTGCCTTTTATTTGAAATCATGTACTGCATTGTCAATTATTTTACAAAACATTGTATGATTATTGATGAAAGTAAATGTATGACGAAATACTTACCAATATACATAGTATAATAACAAATGATATACGAAAATAATATATATACATCAACAAACTGTATTTAATTTTATGGAACGGCTCAAATATTAATAGTATATAATTGATTGTATGTGTGAGTAGGAAAAATCTATATCTATCTATATAAATCTAAAAGCAAGACCTCAAACCAATTTTTTTTCCCGCTCATAAAAACCTTCCTAAAATAATTCTACAATTATCATAAAAGAATTACAATTATTCTAACAATAAAAATTGTATTTATATTTCCAGTGAAAAAAAAAAGGCCAAGTTTAGTGACATTAAAACAATAATTTTTTAAAATTAGGAATAACGTGTTTATCTCAATTAAGGTAGCTGAGTGATGGAGTAATTAATGGAGTGATGGAGTGATGGAATGACTGTGTTTATCTCAATTAAGTTTTGTAACAGTCTCCTTGGCCCGTTCCTCTCATTCATCGTAGCTTTCATTAACTCAAGCTGCCTCTCCAACTCTTCTATTCTCACCGTATCATCACCACAGTGATCCATCTCAAACTCAACTTCAATATTCTCTCTTCTTTGACAAAACTTTCTTTCTTCAATCTCCCGAGCCTTAGACCTAGTGATCATAAACAACCTACAAACTTCCACAAAATCCAATTACCAAACCTACACAAATCAAACAAACAAATCAAGAACAATTTCCAAACAAGAACTAAAAACAATATTCACACAAGAAATTAATCAAACACCTAGCTTACAACTTCCAAACTTTCAACAATATCTATAAGCCTACTCAAAAGAATTCCCCGGCAACGACGCCAAAAACTTGATGCACGTGTAATTCAACACATAACCAAGTTAAATTTTCAATCCGAGGTTCTTTCGACTTCGCCCTATAGAATACTACTTACTCGTGAAGGAAATGTTATAGCTAGGCAAACAAATGTCGTTGAGTTTTATATCTAAAATCCTAATGCAAAATTGAACTAACTAAATCTATACAATAGCAATCAATCAATTTCATTCATAAAATGTAATTCAAACAACACTTAAATTTGTAGTAAAAATGGTAGAACAAGTCTCACAAGTTCTCAAATGAGTAAGAACGGATGTTGATAAGAACTTAGGTGTGATCTACTTGAGTTGAGCTATGATGCAAACATATTTAATTCCTAGAAGGATGGACTATTATCCTACACTAGCCAACCCCCAGTGACGGTGAATCGACCGTTGATGATACTAAGAACCTCAGACAGCCACGTTATCGGATCCTAGACCACTCCTAATAGCACGTAAATCATCATCATATGTCCTATCTCCGCACAGGGATTGGATCAAGGAACACAAGAACTCACACTATTCACGACACTCTTTTCCGCATTTTTGGCTGCAAAATTCGTATCAATTAACACCTAGATTGACTATTACCTACATCTAAGTGCATGTGAACAAGCTCTAGTGTGATTCAATCACAAATAGGAAAGTAAACAAACATAATTCAATCTAGTTTTCACACCTTCATTCAAATCAACATCCAAGGAAATTTAGAATTTCATACATTCAATGTTCAACATTACAATATTCAATTGAAAACCAAACATTACAAGAGATAGGTTTGAATGCATTCTTCTAGGGGTGTACATGGTTTAGTCCAAACCGGCCAAACCGAAATGATTTGGCCGGTTTGACAAGTGCGAAAATCAGCCAGCCGGACCGTAAATTTCAAACCGTATTAATTGATTTGGTCTACGGTTTGAGTAGAGAAACCGACCATTTGGACCTGACCGGACCGTTATATTAATAATAAATAATTATATTATATTTTATACTTAAATATATAAATGTAGTATATTTAGTATAGTGGCTCTAGCTAGACTTAAGATTTTAAGAGGCATGTGTTCAAATATTCTATGCAACATAGTACAATTTTTATTTATCTCCTACATTTTTATTTATTTTTTGAAATTTAAAATATAAACTAAACTATCAAATATTTCAATCTCATTTTATTCTTTTTCTACATTTTTATTTATTTTATGAAATCTAAAATAAACCTTAAAATATCAAATATTCCAATCTCACAAATTTATTCAAATGTCACTCTTTACCATTATTGTCTTCTCTATTCTTTAGGTCGGTTTCACCGTTATCGTATCTTAATAATTTGACCTTACTATTATGCTCGAGAATATGATATGAACTATTATTTTTTTGTGTCATTAATTATTTGTTTTTATTAAGATTGTCTTGTACTTTGCCGATGAGAGCCAGTATTAGTTTTTTTTTATTTCTCAAATAAATTGTAGCTAAAAATAAATGATTTTTTTACGTTTTGACTTTGTTCGTTAAGGTCGTGTTTCAAACCGTTAAACCGGCCGAACCAAACCATTTTATTTGGTTTGGTTTTGTTTGGTTTGAAATATTAATTTGGCCGGTTTTGTTTGAAAATTTTTCAAACCGTATTATTTGGTTTGGTCCGTACTTCAACCCTCAAACCGGCCAAATCGGACCGTGTACACCCCTAAATTCTTCCCCTAAATTGAGCACTTTGATCTTGATCTACCAACTTTGATCTTCAATTCCTCTCCAAGGATGGTGAATTAGCTCTTGCTCCTCTTGGAATAGGATGGAGTAGGATTGAGAGATGGAATTTTGGGTGAATTCTCACTTGACGTAATGAAAAATGGCCAAAAGTTCTTTTAAAATTTGAGAATCCCCCTTTTATAGACGAGCAAACAGAGCCTCAGATCGCTCGAGCCAAAGATGGCTCGCCCGAGATGGCTTGGAAACCTTCATAACCGTCAAAATCCCGTCCTGACTTGCTCGGTCCAAAACGGCTCGACCGAGCCTGCCCTCTGTTAGCAGTGGCTCGGTCAGCCCTGCAGAGCTTGGCCGAGCGAGCTCTCAGTCCAGCATGGCTCGATCGAGCCAAGCTCGGCTCGGCCGATCGAAGTCTCTGAACTCCAAAATGCAGTCTTCTGCTCCGCTCGGGCAGGCCTAACCTCCTTTGACTCCTAGCTCAGGCGATTTGCCTCCAAAACTCAACCAAAAGTGTTGTTTTATGCTCAAAACTTAACCTACAACATTCCAAACACAAGAACACGAAAACACAACAAAAACATATGATATGAGGGTAAAATGGCCACAAACATGCATGCTCACACATCGAAATATAGGTCATTTTACACACATATCATATATTGGATGCTTGCAGGCATCATTTCCTTGGGGTGTGTGGTCCAACAGCATCCTACTACATCAGATGTTTGTTGTGGTTAGAAATCTGGAGGTCATCGGGAGTGGTGGCTTAGTGCATGTATATGGTCCTATTTGGACATTGGAGGTAGTAATTAAATTTATTTTATCCAGTTTAATGAATATATTAATTTTAATCGATAATGTTAATTATTTTTTAATTATTTTGTCGGCATGGTCTTACGAGGCTATCCCGGATTTGCCTAGATTGTGTGCGAAACAGGTCCCACAAGATAAAGGTAGTCCTCGTTGTCTGAGGTGGAGTCCTATCTTCGCACGGGGTGCTAACTTCACACAATTTTTTAATAAAGAGGTGAAAATATTTATAATCATTTTATAAAGATTAATATAAAAGTAAATTAATTTAGTGATTCTTTTTCAGTAAGCATGCAACATCAAATTAGAGCTGATGGATGAGGAAGTCGTTGCCGAGTTTTGGATCAGTTTGACTGGAGTTGCTGAACCGATCCTATGTAGATACATCCCGTATCGGGGATTGAGGAGCCGCAAGTCCTCTTCATCGAAGCCCTCCACCTCTCGAAAATATACATTTCGGAGATCAACCTCCCGACGTGGACCTTCCCAGCCAGAGCCCTCCCAGTCGAGCCCCTCCCAGCCACAACCCTCCCAGGCAGGCACCTCCCAGCCACAGCCCTCAACAGTGTATGACATCCCAATCCAGGAGAATATACCTCTACATTTGTCGGCAAAGCGATCCTTAAGTGCATTATCGCCGGAGCCATTATTAGAAGTATTTAGTTTAGAATTATATTTAAAGTATGATCATTTTAAATTACTATATAAATATTTTAAAATATATGTTAGAACGGGCGCACATCTTCGACCCAACCTCCTATTTCCACACTTACTCCATCGTTTGGAACCCCCAACGCATCATGTGAGTGATCAAGATACATATGAAATCATCATTTTGTTGATTGAATTGAATTGGAATTGGATTGAATTTGAATTTCTAAACTATATCTTGATGCAGATTGATGGTGGACAACATTCCGATAAGAGTGTTCACCAACCACGAAGCCATTGGAACTTCGTTCCCGAAGAGACAGGCAATGAGGGTATACTGCAGCCTGTGGAACATCGACGACTGGGTGAAGCCGGACGGCCGCGTGGAGAATGATTGGAGCAAGGCTCCATTTATTGCCTCCTACCGCAACTTCAACATCAATGCCGCCACCAAGGATTCCGCAAACGCAGAGTCGGCGGCGTGGCAGACACAGGAGCAGAAGTATATAATCTACAACTACTGCGCCGATTCCAAAAGGTTTTCTCAGGGGATTCCGCCCGAGTGCAATCGCTCCAGATTTTGACCTTCTTATTCTTCCAAATTCATTCATTCTTTTGTTTAATTTATATTTTGTTCAATTATGTAAAAAATGCATCACAACCCTTTTTTCTTGATATCACAGTAGTATTTCAAATTACTTCTTTTCTATTATTCACCCAAATACTCAGAAACATGAAACATTTAGGAACAACTGCAGATTTTTATTTGATTTATATTTCGAATAAAAATAGAAAATTATCGATTCAGTTTGGCCTAAATAAAAAATTTAAGATGATGGTTTTGATTTGAATCCAAGTATCTATATAATTTTTGATGTGGTTTTGCGGACCAATGGCTTCATCCCCTATGAATTTTTGAATCCACATCTACGTCCATCTCTCAAAACTGTGCAGCAGCAGCTCGCCCCTTTCAACACCTGTAACAGAACTCTAAATTAAATGCATATTCCTGCAACAAATCAAAAACCCTCTAGTAGAAAAGGAAATAAATATCATCATGTTACTATCTATGGCCTCAAATTCACTACATAAAGTGTTGTCAAATTCATTAAGGAAGAGCCTAACACCTCTAAGAAGCTTGTTAAAGAAAATTCAAAGGTTTTTATATGTCACTACTGCAATCGAATGGGTCATATTAAACCTTTTTGTAGGGTTAGAATTGCTGATGAGAATAGGAAATTGAAGGATGATCATTGTCTTGTTGTGTATACCTCCTTGAAAACTAACATTGCAGGAACTTGGTATTTCGATAATGGTTGTTCCAAGCACATGACTGGGGATCGATCATGTCTCACCGATTTTACTAAGGTGAGTGGAGGATCAGTCACTGATAACTGCAGTTTAGCGGTTAAGTAAATAAATTTATAATTACACCCTAAGGTGGTCGATCCCACAGGGACT
>JAPKLW010000102.1:858332-881744 GCA_026898455.1 Plectranthus barbatus | reverse complement strand
ACAATGGAGAAAAATATAGATAAGTGAGTATAAATATGAGCTTATCAGTCACATATGGAGGAGGTGCAAAAGGGAAAATCACAAGAGAGGGAACACTGAATGTGTCAGAATTTCCCAAACTTCAACACGTCCTGTATGTTGAAGGTTTGATGACAAATTTGATCAGCATTAGCCAACTATGTGATGATGGGATGACAGTCAAGTTTGAAAAAGACACTTGTGAAGTCTATGACAAGTCAAACAAGTGTGTGATGTTTGGAAGTCGATCCAACGATAATTGCTATCAAGCAAACCAAGAAGGAATATGACTATTGACCAAGACCGATGAATGTGATGTCTGGCATCAAAAGTTTGGACATGCCAGTTTAAGAAGCATGAGAAAACTTCTTACGGCCGATGTTGTCAAATGTGTTCCTCAACTTAAGTTCAATCCCGATAAGTTGTGTGAACCTTGCACTAGAGGTAAACAAATTTGTGTCTCTCATCCTATTGTTAAAACAATTAGTTCCAAATCTTGTCTCGAATTGTTACATATGGATTTGATGGGACCGATTGAAGTCGAGAGTATAGGCAAAAAGAAGTATGTGCTTGTGTGTGCCGATGATTACTCTAGGTTTACATGGGTTGAATTTATGAGAGAAAAATCCAAAACCTTTGAACTTTTCAAGAAACTTTATAAAAGGCTTAGAAGATTTTATGATTTGTGTATTTCTCGTATAAGAACTGATCATGGCAGGAATTTGAGAATGAATTTTTTTCCAAGTTTTGTGAGAAGATATAACCCACGAGTTTTCAGCACCTAAAACTCCTCAACAAAATGGTGTTGTTGAAAGGAAGAACCGGACTCTACAGGAGATGGTTAGAGTTGTGATGCACTCTAAACATCTTGCAAAGAAATTGTGGGCTGAGACAGTCAATACTGCGTGTCATTTGATCAATAGGGTATACTTGAGACCTGGTACGAAAATGACTCCATATGAAATTTTGAATGGTAAGAAACCCAACCTTAAATACCTTCATGTGTTTAGCTGCATTTGCTTTATCTTAAATGACAAAGACTATATAACAAAGTTTGATTGCAAGAATAACAAGGCGTTGTTTCTAGGTTATGCACGCAACAGTCGTGCATACCGGGTGTTAAACTTAGAGACTAACACCATACAAGAGTCTGTCAATGTGGTCTTTGATGATATAGGTACACTGTTGGATAGAGGAAATACTGATGAAATCTCGGATCTCATTGAAAATGAACCTAAAAGTGCATGCAGCAAAGAGGATTTACCTTCAACAAGTGCAAGCCCAGAGTCAGACTCGGACTCTGACACAGATCATAACTCTGACACCTTAGTGCCAAACTCAGAAAGATAAGAACCATCTCTTCATATCAAGAAGAATCATCGTGTCTCACAGGTTATTGGTTGTGTCTCTGAAGGGAATTAAAACCCGCAAGAAAGATCCGGTGAATTATCAAGAGATGGTAAAGATGGTATGTATTTCGTCCAAGTTTAACCTTCTTCACTCTATGTGCTACCTATCTTTGACAGAACCCAAGACAGTTAGTGAAGCACTGCGTGATGAACACTGGATAAGGTCTATTCAAGAAGAACTACATCAGTTCGAAGTCAATTATGTGTGGATGCTGGTACCTCGACCAAAGGACAAGAATGTGATTGGCACAAAATGGATATTTAAAAACAAAACTGATGATAAGGGACACGTGGTCAGGAACAAATCAAGATTGGTTGCACAAGGATACACACAAGTAGAGGGAGTTGATTTTGATAAAACATTCGTACGTGTTGCAAGATTAGAATCAATTCACTTTCTTATTGCTATTGCATGTTTGGCTAATTTCTCCCTTTTTCAGATGGATGTCAAAAGTGCATTCTTGAAAGGAATTTTGAATGAAGAAGCTTTTGTAGGACAGCCAAAAGGGTTTGAAGATCCGACAAAACCTGATCATGTTTATAAGCTAAAGAAGGCACTCTACGATTTTAAACAAGCACCCCGTGCGTGGTATACTAGATTAACTGATTTTCTGCTTGAACTAAACTTTATGAGAGGTAATGCAGACAAAACCCTTTTTCTTAGACATACTAATAGGGATTTTATGGTTGCACAAATTTATGTTGATGACATTGTGCTTGGTGCTACCAATGTCAAACTTGTTGATGAGTTTGTCAAAAATATGTCTGACACCTTAGAAATGAGTATGGTAGGAGAACTTAGTTACTTTCTAGGACTTCAAATTAAACAATCAAAAGAAGGAGTGTTTATTTCTCAAAGCAAGTATGCTGCTAATTTGTCAAAAGGTTTGGTCTTGAATCTGCAAAACATATGAGAACTCCAATGGGGTCAAGTGATAAACTTTGTAGAGATGCTAATGGTGCCAATGTTGAACCCACCATGTATAGAGGGATGATTGGTAGCTTGTTATATCTCACTGCTAGTAGACCTGATATTTTGTTTAGTGTAAGTGTCAGTGTCAGATATCAAGTAAGTCCAAAAGAATCACATCTAAAAGCAGTGAAGAGAATCATCCGCTACATTTGTGTAACAACAAACATGGGACTTTGGTTCACAAAAAATGCTGACAGTAACATTGTTGGCTACTGTGATGCAGATTGGGCAGGTGATGTTGATGACAGGAAAAGCACAAGCGGATGAGGTTTCTTTGTTGGAGGAAACCTAGTATCATGGAGTAGCAAGAAACAGAATTGCATCTCACTTTCTACTGCCAAAGCTGAGTACATATCAGCCGCAAGTGGATGCACACAACTCCTTTGGATGAAACAAATGCTAGAGGATTATGGTTTGACCTCTGATGCTTTAACACTTTTCTTTGATAATGCCAGTGCCATTGAAATCTCTAAAAACCTTGTTCAACACTCTAGAACTAAACACATAGACATTAGACACCATGTTATTAGGGATTTGGTATATAAGAATTTAATCTCGTTGAAATATGTAACAACAAAAGATCAAATAGTTGATATCTTTACAAAAGCTCTTGACTCTGAAAGATTCTATTTTCTTAGAAATGCTCTTGGAATGTGTAATTCTCCTTGTTGAGAATTCACTTCTATTTGAAATAAACTTTTTGTATCAAAGTCTGACACCTCCGTGTTAAAGTTTGCAAGGAGTACTGACTATTATGTTACATGTTATAAAACCAAAGGCACAGAGTAGGCCATTTGATTATAAAACATGGTTGTTTTCATCTGATATCTTTTCTGCAAATAAAGTACTATGAACAGGATGATGTTAGAACACTGATCATGTGGAACAAACAAGCTGAAAAGTTACTCAGACTAATATCTCGAATTCAACAAGTACTTGAAATTGGACGTGGTTAAGCACACAATTTCTGTGGAAAATGTTGAACTTTTGCCAGGTATCTTGCATGACTTTGACACAAAGATGTTAAACTATTAACTGACTTATTTTAAATCTCTATAATAAAACCGTATTTAATTTTGTTTAAGAGCTTACAAATCAGCCATTTGTTTTTTTTGGTCATTTAATTTCAATTTATAGGATTTAATCTTTTTTGTTTAAAAATCTCGAATTTCTGGCCCTTTGTTAGTGGGTTGAAATCTAGAGTTGTTGAAGTTTTCTTTGTTAGGATTACCTATTTTTATGCAACTCCAAATTTTTAGGATATTTCTGTTTTATTTGCACCGATATTATATTGGTTGTACTTTTTTCAGTCACATCAAAACTTTTCTCACCCCTATCGAGGATCGTCTTTTCCCCTCCTCTCTCTCTTTTGTGTTTCAATCGCAGGAACTCATCTCCTCTCCATAATAATGGTCGGCAGTTCTCAAGATGCTTTCGACGATTTCCCCCAAAAATTCACTCACCTCACCTCAAAGCATTCAGAGGTTAAAAGCTTCTCTCCCACCATCCTTACTTCAGTCCTTAATGGCGACCACTGAACCATCCTCCTCATCCACTCAAACCCCATCTGAAAATCCTCCATCATCTCCACCAAAACCAAATAGCCCTACTGCAAAAGAAGCCATCGAACCTCAAAGTCCGAAATCTCCCACCGAACCCTCTCTTTCAAAGCCTACTGAACCTGAAATTGAAACCGATTTTGTACCAACAAACCCTACTAAACCTAAAACCGAACTCACTCTGCCTGAAAATCAACCACCACCGGTGTCTGACACCTCTATTGTCAGAGACAATGTTGCCAAAGTCAACAAAGAGGCTGAAGAATTCTTGACTGGGCAGCCAGTAAATCAAGTCTTCCCAGGAGAACTCAAAATCCAATTAACCAAGATGACTCGGGAGATCTGAAGTCAATTGGGGCAAGTCTAAAGCAATCTGGAGCAGTTCAAATGCCTGAAAGGAGATCCAAGAGACTCTTTGAAGAATCAGTAAATAAGTCAAGAAAGAAGGCTGCAGCCAAGCGTAAGCGGAAGCACAAGACCCGTGAGTTTCAGAGCAGTCTCAAAGACTCTCCTCATCGAGTTGTTGAGGGACAAGAAGAAGTAGGAGAGGACTCTGAACCACAATCTGACAAGGGAGTGTTAGACTTTGGATCCTTCGATGAATCTGCATCGGACGAAGACTACAAGATAACTCCCCTCTAGATGGAAGAAATCTCTGATGACTCCACTGACTCTGAGAAGAAAACGAAGGCCACTAGTATTGAATCTGAGAATTCGTCAAAAGGAACAAGAAAGAGGAAAATGAAGCAACCAACCCCTCAATCCCTCAGCTAGGCGAAATCCAAGAAGAGCACCACATCTATCTCTGACGTGATTGCTGGTCTGAAGAAACTAAAGAAAGAGCCAACTTCAAAGCCCAAACCATCTGACTCTACAAGCACTCAAAATGCAAGAGGTACCCCTATTTTTTATGAATATGATAGTGATTATGATGTTGAAAAAGCTTACAATGATCGATTATATCATTACGGGGCTAAGAGTGTTCTGAATGTTCTGATGGAAAAAAGAGTTTAAAATTGAGAAAATTATGGATCCTTCTTATTTTGAAAAGTATGGGTTAGATGTGTTGCTATCTAGGAGGGGTTTGATTGACACTGTGCAAAAGTTTGCTGAATTTGAGCAGTCTATTATTAGAGAGTTTTATGCTAATATGATTAAGGAAGAGGTCTTTGTGTCGGGGAAGGCAAAGTTTGGAAAAACTTATGTGAAGGTGTGTCATTCGGTTTGATGCTGAAGCCATTAACACCGTCCTTAGCTTACGCTCTTTGACAATGAACCGAACTCTGCTTCGGATGAAAGAGTGATGCTAGAGGAGATCAAGGGTGGGAAGATGAAGAAGTGGTCTTGGAAGATAGTATCCACGGTTCTTACTTGGAAATATGTTGTCCTGTACAAGATTGCCATCTGCAACTGGATTCCCAACAAGAATGCATATGTGCTTACAAGGGAGCAAGTTGGCTTGATCTACCTGATTGGTAAAGGGAAACCTTTCAATCTTGGCCAGCTTGTTTTTCCTAACATTTTGCGTGCAATGTCAAAACAGGACAATGCTTTTCTTCCCTATCCCTGCCTGATCTATGCACTGGTGAGATCCCAAGGTGTCAAAGCTCAAGGAGAAGATGTGCTATGTGACCCTACTCCTTTGGTGTTCGAGCAAACTCTAACCCGCACTGACAAGAGAGTAAAGGACCTTCCCTATGTTCAAAAGTGACGATGAGATGGAAGAAGTGCCTGCTGCTGACACCAAATCCACCTCTTCCTCCAAGATCTTCGACTCCAGAGAAGATGCTTTGAAATGGTTGCCCATCCTCATCATGAAGATGGAGCAAAATCTGGCAAAAATGAAGGCCATTTACAACGAACTTCTCCTACCTGCTACCATTCAGGGGGAAAAATGACTAAGTCCATAAGATCGAGTGGAGGATTTGGACAAAGTTTGGCAGGATCTTTCTGAAGTTTCTTCTTGGTGTCAAAGTTTCTTCTACTGCTGATGTGTCGTTAAAACAATTTCTATGTTCTTTATGTTTTTGTGTTCTCCTGGATAATTTAAATTTATGCTATTTTGGGATATTTTAAGATTCTGGGGGAGTTCGTTTTTAACCCCTATAATCTTTTTAATGCATCTTTTGGTTATCTTTGTCATGGTTGACCCATCTTTATTTATGTGTTATGGTTGATCCATAGTTTTTGTTAATTTATCATGGTTGAACCATGCGAAGTTTGTTTTTGGAATGGCAGTAGGAATGATAAGTTTAAGGGGGAGATTGTTGTTGTCAGTGTTAAACTTTTCCAAAGTCTAACACTAACACTTTGACAACCTTGTGTTAAACTTACCCTTCCATGTTGTAACTAGATGGTTACAATCGTTCCCTATTTTTTAGGGTTGTGTATCTAAACCCTAATTTCAGTTTTTCTTAGATCCTAAATATCTGGGATCGTACATATTATTGTTTATAATTGTATATTAGTATTATTTTCTATTTTATCTTTTAGGGAAATAATGGAAGTGTCTCCACAACTCAAAATCACCCCACGTGAGCTTAGTGGAGCTTGTAGATTGTGCTACGAAGCAGATGCACGTGGAAAGTGATCAGGGCCACGACTGAAAGCGTGGCCAATGAAAACGTGCGCTCCAAGAAGGCTGAATAAATAGGAGATTCGAAGATTGAAGACGTTGAGCAATTAAGATTAAGTGAGAGCACTTTGCGAGAAGTTCTTCAAGGCATTCAGATCTCAACCCTCACGAATCATTTCAGCACAAGTCCAACAAGTCTAAGGTGGAATCTATCTCAGGAGAGTGAATCCAACGATAGAGGAGCTTTTAAAATTGTTTGTGTTGATTTATTTGTGAGCTTTTGTTGAATTTCTCCAAGGGAGTGAACCAAGAAGAAATTCAATATTATTTTTGTAACTTCGATAAACTGTGTAATTCTGAATTTCATACATAAACCATTTTTTCCGTGTGGCACTCATGGGTTTAGAAATAAACTCGTAAAAAGTTTAATTCCGTCGTGTCAAACTTTTCAAACTCTAACTCTTAAAACCTTGATATTTTTTATAAACCGGACACTAAATTCATTCACCTTATAATTCTTAAATCAATTAGGAGCCATTGAGTACAATTTTAGCAATACCAGGGGCACTCAAAGACTTAGCGAATGAGGGCCCGCTCCATTTAAGAGGGGTGAATGAATCGATTTCCTTCTTCCTACATTTATTGAAAAAAAAAATTGAATGAGGGAGAGATGCTTGCCTGCTGGAGGGAGATAAGAATTAATGGCCTGAATATAAAGAGGGGTGAAAGTTGACTATACAATGTTGTTTAATTATAATATTATTTGATTGTATTTCAGTTGTTGTTTGATTATTTATATCATGCCTAATAGCATGCAATTCAATTAATTTATCTGTTCGATGGAAATATTTAAACTTAACTCGTGCTTTGCCTATTATTCGAGATCGTGTGTTGCATTGTTAAGTGTTTAATAAAACATTGTACGACTATTAATAAAATTGAATGTACGACGAAATACTTATAAAAATACATATATAATATAATAACAAATGATATATGAAAATAGTAAATACTCCCTCCGTCATATTATATTAGTCTCATATCCTTTTCGGTCAGTTCCATTTACTAGCCTCATTTTCTAAAAAGACAATTTTTTTCTCACTCATCAATAAAATATTAATTCTTCTACACTAATGTACATTGGTTATTGTGCACACTCCTTCGTCCCTAATATAATGGGACGGAGGGAGTATAAATCAAGAACAGTATTATTATGCAACGGCTCAAATATTACCGTAGTATATTAATTAATTAATTTGAAAATCGGAATTAATGGATTGTACTATGAGTATGTGAATGGGAAAAGTAAAATCAAATCAAAGTTATATACATGAAGGAGATGAATAATTGGTTGTGGTCGACAGCTACCTTGAATAAATGGGTTCCTCCTCATTCTCAATCTCACAATCAAATCCATGGCCATGGTTGTCAACTGTGATTAATGTGGCCAACTTTGTAACGGTGAAGCCCTGGCTGGAGGGAGATGGAAGAGTCTCTGCTTTCAAAAAATGGAAAAAGCAGATGCTGTGTCTGCTGGAGAGTCAAGAGTTGGTGGGCTTCGTGGACGGCGGCAGAATCCAGCCCCCAGATATTGATAATGATGAGCAGAAGCTGTGGAGAAGAACTGACAGGCTTATCCAAGGATGGATTCTTGGATCAATCGGGGAAGACGCGCTCGACGCCGTGCTGGAGGAGAAAACTGCCAGAGACGTCTGGGTAGAGCTGGAAAACATTTTCAGCCGGAAAGAGGCACCTGATCCTGAGCCAGAGCCTGATCCTGAGCTTGAGCTTGAGCCTGAGCCTGACGCCGACAAACAGATAAGCGGTAAGTAATTAATTTAAAATACAGATTTGGTGATATACACAAGATGATAGAATGTGTATCTACTATTTATAGAGAAATACCCCCCAAGTAAAACTACTCTAACTAATTCTTCCTTCCTACCTTCACAACTCCAACACTTATACATTTGTTTCTTTCAATTGTACTCTAGTTGAAGACACGGACTACATAGATTTGCAGGAGAACATTGTCAATTCGCTACCGCACCTGCACCAACAAGCACAGAGAAGTGACTGGAAAACCCACCTGTACCAAGCAGCAATGAAAAATAACTGGGAAGACGCAAAAAAAATCTTCCCAAATATAACCGATTTGGGAAAAGCCATTATAAGTTCAGAGGAGGAAACAGCTCTCCATGTTGCCGTTCTGATAGGAATAGCAAATGATTTCGTGAACAATTTGGTGAAGTCGATACCACGGGAGGTGCTCGCACACAAGGATAAGTTTGGGGACACGGCCTTACACAATGCTGCACTGGTTGGAAACACAGAAGCAGCCATGGTTTTGGTGGATAAAAATCCAGATTTGCTGTGCGAGTTAAATGAAGCTGGGGAGCTGGCAGTCATAAAAGCAGCCAAATCCGGCAAAAAGCAAACACTTAATTTCTTGATAACCAGTCACGAGGCAGACCCGAAGCATAAAGAACTATTGGATGACAAAGATCAACTGGGAATCACGCTGTTGTTTTATATAATTCGTTCTGAATTCGTTGGTGAGACCTGCATGCATCTAATTATATGATCTATCTTTATCACTAGTTACTTACCCATGCATATGCTGTTTACCCTTCCCTGTCAGATGTTGCATTGGATTTGGTTAAGAACCACCCAATTTTGGCCTCACAAATAGAAGACAACGATTCTGCGTTATCAATTGTTGCACAGACCGTCACCCTATTCCCAAGGTTGGAGACTTTTAGCTGGTGGCAAAGCTTCATTTATCATCGTAAGTAGTTAAAAATACCAGCAATTTTCTCTCTCTCTCCCAAATAGAATCAGTTTCTTGCTCAATTATTTTTCGAATGTTCATGTCCGATCATATGACATAATCTTTTACAAAACATGGTCGTCGTATATATATTTTTTTAATATGTTAAATGAAATTTAATTTCATCCATCCAAAATCGATAAATGCATATTGTTGAGATTCAAAATTCGTGAATTTGGTCGGAATCACATTACAGAAAAATGACAGTTAAATGCAAGTAAAAAATAATAATCGTAGTAATGCGAAATAAAGAAGAAATGAAAGAATTAGAAAGCAAAGATTGATAATGGTTTGGGCAGAGTTTCCAAGCTTAAAAAATAACAATGCATATTCCAAAAAATGAGATTGGGATCCCCCTTTTACAGATATTAAGGGAGGAAACCAGTACAATAAAATGGGTCTCACTAACTCTAGCCTAACTTGCCGAGGACTTGGAGATTATTGCTACCGAGTTAGGGCTGAAGTGTCCTTCGCATCCCGAGCTCCAAAAGTCTCGCCACTGTTGTGGGCGAGTCGTCCGATCTGCGAATATCGGGGTCCACGGTTTGAGCCGCTAGGCTTTGTTTAGCTTGGCCTCGATGACCAAGCTTGTTGGTTCGCTCGATGGCCGATATTTGATGGTTTTTCCCATGATTCTCAAATAATATTGAATGGACTAAATTGATAGGGTCTGACCCCAACACATATTATAGTATTATATAATGGATATATTGCATAAACTTAATAAGATGAATTAACGTGAGTACATGATTATTTGTTTTGTTTAATATAAAGGGATCAAGATTATTTTAGTGTTGAATTTGAGATTAATGCATTATTAAATTTAGAATTATTGTTTATTTTATGTATTATGTACATAAATGATGAATATAATTATTATATAAAATAATCAAATACTATTGAATAGATAAATCATTATTTTTGCAATATTATATTAATGCATAATATTATGTTATATGATACAAGTTTGATAAGACAATAATGCACACAAGTTAATTTGAAGGTAAAATGATGCTAATTTTAATATTTTGTTTTATTTAATACAATAAAGTTAAATTACAAATTTGACCTCTAGTGCATAAAAATGAGAATAAAATGCCCAGATTTTGAGTGATCACTCCCTCTCATAATATATAGGGGAATCAGTGGTGTTGTTTCAGTCTCCTACCCACTGTGATGCAGTAATATAATATTGATGGTGAGATCAATTTTAATTATTATCATTATTTCTAATATATTAGCATATCAGTCATAGGCACATTAACATTGGAGCATTATTGTTCAGTGAAAAATCTCCCCTTATGCCTTAACTAAAACCAGATGTGAGTCCTCGAATTAAAAATCTGACCCACAAAATTTGAAGTTAGATCAATCTGTTATCACTGTACTTCATCTCACAACTTCATTAGAAAAATATTTTTATCCTTATACTCCCTCCGTCCCACATAAATTGTCCATTTTTCCTTTTTCGTCTGTCCTGTGATATTAGTTCACTTTCTTAAAATAGCCAGTTTTTTACACTCACCAATAAAATATTCATTACACTACCACCTACTACCACTCACATACATTGGTTATCGTGCCCGGTCAAAATGGGATAATTTGACCTGGACGGAGGGAGTACATTGTTAATTAACTATCTTGAATGGTAGTGCCGAGAACTAAGAAATCACTTTCTGAATTCGAATCCAAATACCAAACACGCTGGTTAGCCTTCCTTCGAGAAAAAAAAAAAAAAAAAAACTTCATCAAAAATCCATACCATTTATCAAGAACTTCACAAATCTAAGTGCATAAAAATTTAAAAGTAAATATAATGAAACTCAAAGTGAAATATAGTGAAACCATATGTATATATACGATGAAGTCTATGTTAAAAATTGCACGATAAATTAATGAATAATTTACGTCCATAAAATTCAAAACAAAATATAATGAAACTTAAAATAAAAGATAATGAACTTTATATAGACATAAGATGAAGTATATATATTTTAAAAAATTGCATGATAATTCAACCATTTACGGACATAAAATTTAAAACTAAATAAATAAAACTTAAAATAAACTATACTGAATCATATGTATACATACGATGAAGTGTAAAATATTGCTAACGTCTGCAGTTTTCTTCTCTCTCAAATTTCTACATTGATATCCGGTGAATAATACGGAACCAGAATATTTATAGAGCACGTACTGTCATAATAGTTTAAGGGTTAAATTGACTGTTAACCAAAAATATATGAAAACATTTCTTCAATTTACTCCCATCAAGTTGACGAAAACATTTCTTTATTTATTTCCACGAAGATTTTAGCAATAACTAGTGAGACATTGGAAACATTTCTTCAAACTGATTCTCTTTTTTCTTATTGTGTCATCATTTATTTGTTCAAATGAACTAATTATCTTGCTAAGGTATTCCTTTAAAGAAGCCTAAAAGAGAAGCTTCAACTGCTCCTGCTGACATTGAAAATGTTAGAGAAGACGGGGCAGTGCAGGACTGGATTCAGAATGTCTTTCGAGGAAAGTTACCTGATCACTTGCATTCTACAATTAATTATATCGCCAACTTCTTCCAATGTTACCCATATATAATTCATTCTAATTAAGGTTATGCATGTGATATATATTTGCAGAAGGGCAGAAGATGAAATTCATGATTTGGACAGCCATCGAACACTTGGGTAAGGAATAGCCCTGACAGGCGAGTTTCACATTCCCCTATATATCCCTGACTATATATTGAATTTGAGAAGAATGTTAATTATATTAGTGCCGAAAGTGAAGAAGCTGAGGGAAAAGAAAGCACAGCGTCAACAAACCCTACAGCTTGCTGAATACTTGTGCGACCAACTATTATCATTGCCTGTAGATAAAGCTTCGCCTATGTTTCGGAGAGCTTTGAAGAAGGCTGCAAAGTATGGAATCAGTGAGATTGTGGAAATGATCGTACGGAAGTATCCTGAGTGTATTTATCACAAAGATTCGGAAGGCAGAAATGTGCTTCTGGTGGCAGTGAGTCATCGCTTTGAAAATGTTGTGAAACTCTTTTATAATATGAGTGCCCGTAAACATATGCTTTACAACGGCAACGACGATAATAAAAACAATTTGATGCACATATGCGGGAAACTATCCCCTCCGGACAGACTCAATCTTGTTCCAGGTGCAGCTTTGCAGATGCAACGGGAATTGCAGTGGTTCAAAGTAATGAATTAAGCCACATTATACAGCTTGTAGCATAATCTAAATGCAGCATTAATCTATATATTTAGCATCTGCATGCAGGAGATGGAAGAATTTGTCCAACCTTCACGGAGAAAATCGAAAAACAACGACAAGCAGACACCGCAAATGATATTCACCAAGGAACACAAGAATCTGAAAGCAGAAGGAGAGAAGTGGATGAAAGACACGGCTAACGCATGCACCATTGCAGCAGCACTAATTGCAACAGTCATGTTTGCTGCTGCTTTCACTGTTCCTGGTGGCCTTAAATCTGATACAGGCATCCCATTATTCTCAACCCAGCCTGTATTCAACTTGTTTGCTCTGTCGGATGCCATCTCCTTGTTCACCTCCATCTTTGCTCTCCTCATGTTCCTATCCATCTTGACTTCACGGTATGCGGAGGAAGACTTCCGGCAGATTCTGCCCGGGAGGCTGAGCATCGGCCTTCTTAGCCTCTTCATCTCCATTACCTTTATGATGGTTGCCTTCTCTGCTACATTCTATCTCATTTTCCGCAGAGATGGCGCATGGTATCAGCTACTACTGGGGGCATTCGCTTGCTTCCCTGTCACTTCGTTCGTGCTACTGCAGTTCCCACTTCTTGTAGACGTTGTCTGGTCGACCTACGGCCCTGGTATTTTCCGCAAGAAAAATCATCATCTTGTTTATTGATCAACCTATGTTCATGGAAAATTGTGTTCCAGAAATCTCTGTTTCCTATCATTGTCCACTGATGTATGGATATATTCTTACCAACTTCTTTAATGGTAATCCGCTTTGTGTGTTATTTGATATCGAATTTCAATTCTATTAGGTTTACTATTAAATACTCCTTCCGTCTCGGCTGAATTGTCCCGGGTTGACCGGGCACAATAACCAAGGAGTGTGGGTGTAAAGTAAGTTGAGTGGAATTAATATTTTATTGTTGAGTGTGAAAAAGTTGATTTTTTAAGTAATGAGATAATTGAGGTGGGACGAAAAAAAAGAAAAGTGGGACAATTGAGGTGGGACGGAGGGAGTATAAAAATAGCAAAATATTGTAATTAATTCATTTTATAATTTAATTTCATCTGGGCGTTTTTGTGTACTGGTCTTAATTTTCGGTAGCACGTGTAGGGCTTGTGGAGGGTATTTGGAAAACATAATTGCGCCTTTGTTATTGAGCTGGTTGATTTTGACTCCTAATTAACGAACCCGTGTATTTATTTATAAATTTGTCACATTTTGTTAAGTGCAGCATTCATTTCTTTTATTTTATTGAATGTCCAAATTAGGGGTGTTCGCGGTCCGGTTCGGCCAGTTTGGAAGGAAAATTTCGGTCAAACCGATAGGTACGGTTTGAAAATTTTTCAAACCAAACCGGCCAAATAATTCTTCGGAACCAAACCGGCCAAACCATATAAAAACGGTTTGGTCCGGCCGGTTTGACGGTTTGAAAAGAAATATGTTTCAACTTTCAACAATCTACTATAATTTGTAGAAAACTAGGGCCTAAATACAAATTATTTGATTTATATTATTCGTTACTACTTATAATAATATAATTTTAATTCTAAAAATCTTAAATTTATAATTTAATGTAAACAAAAAGAAACACATGGGTCAAATGTATTAAAATTATAAACTTAAAATTCAAATGTAAAATTGAAAGAGATGTGTAAAATTATTATTATAAAGTTCATGCTTAATTTATCTTAAGGAAATTATATAAAATAATATTATTTAATGTTAGTACTTAGTTGATTTTTGATAAATAAAAAAATAAAACTAAAACTATAGTATGTTGGCCAATAAATTTGAACATGAGTTAATTGTATGAAAAAAGTAGAAACTTAACAAATGAACTACAAATTTATTAATTAATTATAATATATTTAATATATATATATATATATATATATATATATATATATATATATATACGGCCGGTTTGAGTCTCCAAACTGTAACCAAACCAAATTTATCCGGTTTTAAAATTTTCAAACCGTCAGTTTGAAAATTAAATTCCAAACCGACCAAATTAATACAGTTTGGCCGGTTTAACCGATTTCGGCCAAACCATTAACACCCCTAATCCAAACTGTAATCCGAGAAAATTAAATACAAATTTTGTTTCCACCGCCAATCTTGTCGTGTTACTGATCATTGTCCGTTGATAAACTAACATATGAGATTTTCGGGCTCTTGTGCTTTGTTTTGTTAGTGGGGTCAATTATGTTAGACTATCTATTGTTCATCGGTGTGTTGTGTGACTCAACCTTTAAATAAAATATTAATTTTTTTTATATCTATGACATCACATATAACTTAATAATATTTTCATGGATCTCAATTCAACATACCTTTTTAATTAAATATTAGTTTCACTCTTTTTTATTATAATATAAAATTTATAAATTAATAATTAAATACATAGATAATTATGCACTAAAGTTTTAGAACTGATTTGCAAACAATAATTAATAAAAAATAGAATAACAAAATCTTTTTAAAAAATCATACACTAAATATCTATTTATAATTTTTTTAAGGAATATAAATATTATTATTTTAATTATTTATATTATATAATTTTAAAAAAATTGATCAAGCCTGTGTTGCATTTAATGAAAAGTTGAGGACGCAGGGCTGCTCTTGGGTTGTCAGCAAAGGAAGGGCACCATCTTTATCCTTTTTTTTTTTAATTTAAATTATTTTGTTTTATTATATGACCAGAACGAAGAGGCCTTCACAAATGGGTAGCCTTATTTACATGTGAAATAACAAAAGAAAACATTAAAAAAATGTAATGTTTTTTAATTGGGTGCTCCATGGACCCTTAGCTTGGGAAATTATAGTTTCGCAAGCAGAGGCGGATGCACATTAAAACTTCGGGTACACTTGTACCCCCAATTTTTGAAAATAATTAATAAAATATTTATAATACATTTATCAATTGATAGAAGAATAATTTTGGCTTGTAGTTGTGAATAACTACTCGAGATATACGTGGGTGAAGCTTCTCAAGACAAACGACAAAGTGAAGATGATTCTTTCTGAATTGGTGATGGGGTAATTCTAAATGCAGCCACGATTTTACTAAACGTAGCCCCTAAAAAAATATAAATTTAAATTATTATATAATATTACATTTTTATCCTTATAGCCCCAAATATAAATTCTCATTAAAATAATAAGAATCAAAACCCTTAAAACAAATATACAATCACATTTCTATCTAATAAAATAAAAATAAAAAATTTAATCGACATATTTTCTGAAGTTGTTCAACGAAGCGACTGAGCCGGCCATGACAGAGATATACGAGTTCACGATGTTGACGTTAGGATACGGCGAGAGGTAAAAAGGGATAAAAGTAGAGGCGGACGAGCATGCGAGAGGTCAAGCTTTGGAGAAGAAACCGGTACGTTGATTGAGATTTAAAGATTTTGGCACACATGTAGAGCACACAACTGAAGGCAGAGAAGAATATTGGTTGAATGCTTTAGCGGGTGTAAATTTCCCACCATTAACCATAAACATGCCATCCGTCTCCCACTGCTGGGCGTTGGAGCCTCATGTTACAATCAATGGATTGCCGGAGATATCAAGAAGTTACGGCCCTTGAGTCTCATTTGGGATGCAAAGGCCAAAATGAAAATAAAAGAAAGAAAATTGGCATTCAAATGAAGCTTTCTTGTCCTTCATGCTTCGCGCTACCAATAAAGTTTGAGATGGTGCTTGTGTTTCTTTCCTCTGTCAACGGACCAATCTGTTCGTTCTGGTGCACAAGATGAAGTCCGTGTTGTTGGCGGTGGTTGTACTCTTCTTTCTTTGCTGAATTGAGTGCTTCCTCAATAGCTTGAGAAGAGAATCGACAAAATTAGGGAGGTTTTGATTTTTATTTTAAGTGGATTGAGATGGGGCTACATTTTTTGAGTTTGATTTTTACTGTTTTAATTAAACTTTTAAATTAGGGGCTATAAGGATAAAGTTGTAATTTTGTATAATAACTTAAATTTTATTTTTTTTGAGAGGCTATGTTTAGCAAAATTGTGGTTGCATTTAGAATCACCCTTGGTGATGCTCGTCCAAAATGATAAAGGAATCACAGTGAAGAGCATTAGATCAGACAACGACACCGAATTCTGCAATGGACCTCTCATGGATTTTTGTGCAGAAGTTGGAATAGGGCATGAGAGATCATCCCTGAGGACTTCACAACAAAATGGTCTAGCAGAAAGAAGAATCAACACTACAAGAAAAATAGTGAACAACAACAGTGAAAAGACTACACTTTTCGTTGAAAAGTGATGTTGTAGACCTAAAAAGTGTTGTTATAAATAAAAGTGTTGTCTTTTAGCACAAAAATAAGCTAAAAGACAACACTTTTACTTTAGCGTTGTTATTTATGTGTTGTCTGATTATGAAAAAGACAACACTTACACTTATATGTTGTTATTTTATTATTTTTATTTTTTTTGATATTTTAATATATTGTAAATTAATTTGTCCATTTAATTAATTAGTTGATCTCTGAAATTCCCTCCCGTAACCCTCTCTAGCCGTGCATCCCCAAATTCTCCCCTGCACCACCTTAGACTACCCACATTCATAACCCCAACCCAACCCAATCCAACATTTAATAAAATATTAATTTATCTCACCTCCACATATACAACCCACAACCCTATCTAATTTTTACTCCCATCAATAACCCCAACCCATCTTAAATTATATTTTCTTTTTACTTTACTTTTCAGTATTTATTATCAATATCAATTTTTATTAAAAGTTAAAATATTAACGCACACTTATATATTTATAATTTATATTTCAATTTATAATTATGGTAAAAATACACTATTTCACACTTTAAAAAATAAAAAACTTAGATTAATAGTGAAATAGAGACTTTTGATTTTGGTGTGAAAATATATCAATATTAGGTTCTATTTATAGAGAAAAAAATATATGAACTTAGATAAAAATTTTATATTATTTTGATGAATAATTAAGTATAATATTATAGATATAAAATTAATATATATAAAATTAGAACATCTAATTAAATAATGCCAAATGACAATATTTTATGAGGGAATAATTTTAAATAGCAAAAGTTATAAAACACATTCACCTAATAGCAACCCTTATGAAAAACTTCACAAAATAGCAAAAGTGTACTTTCTCTAACAACAATGTCTCAATCATCCAATCATTTTTATCGTTTTGTGCGAAAATTACAACTGTTTGTTTATTTTATTATTATCCATTTAGGGTTTCACTAAAATATTAATAAACATAGTGCGTCGGACTTCGCCTTTGAAAATGGGATGGAACTCGGTTCGAATTGGGCTGGAATTAATTAAATTCGGATGGAAGTCGGCCATTATAGCTGGAATTCGGCTGTGGAATTCCGTATGGAATTCGTCTGGAAATTCATATGGAATTCGTATGTAATTCGTATGGAATTCGGATTAAATCAGATGGAAGTCGCTTAAATGAGATGGAATTCATGAAAAATCGGTTGGAAGTCCATTTTATATACATTTTCGTGTGGGATCTTTGAAAATTACATTACATTACATGTTGCGATTCTCAAATAATATAAATCATGTAAAATTGTTCTTATTTAAAAT
Source organism: Plectranthus barbatus (assembly GCA_026898455.1). Lineage (NCBI taxonomy): Eukaryota > Viridiplantae > Streptophyta > Magnoliopsida > Lamiales > Lamiaceae > Plectranthus > Plectranthus barbatus. The sequence goes on along the minus strand of JAPKLW010000102.1, from coordinate 863,522 downwards.
TGAAAAGCTAAGCACATAAAATATAAATTATTGGAATCACAAGCACTTTGAACGGAATTTCATGTCCTCAAATTTAAGACAACTAAATCGAACATATTACAATACATGAGGCAATTTAATTCCTAAAAACCAAACAAATTAATTAGGCGGTATTCTTTCTGGACAGCCACGTTTCGTGTGACTTGTAGATCCACATATACTGCATTTCTTTGGAGCTCGTCGTCTAGAAGTTGATGTTTGTCCTGCCTCTGCTCCTGAAGGACGACGACTATTTCTGGGTCGACCGGCTTGCCGATTCACAATTGGCGGCAAAACAACACAAGCTTGTGCTTCTGGTGATACAATCCACTCATCTTTGGGAGGCAGTGGGTGTATGACCCCTCCATATATTTCTTGCCAATTCGATGTCTTGTAGAATGACCAAACGTAGTCATATACACTCGTACCCTTAAAGCTGTGTCAACAACAAAGATTAAGTAGTGAACATTATAATTAAAGAATGATGTATTTATATATTTACTAACCGAATTGCGGCAATAGCATGCGAGCATGGAATAAGATCCAGCTGAAATTCACGACAGTCGCACAAGTTGTCTTGGAGATCAACCTTCCACGTTGTATCTTTGAGGCTGACTTTAAATTGATCATCACTAATAGCCACAACAGAGTATTTGTGTGAGAGCTCCACCATTGGAGTCATTTTGGCCACGCATTCCTCAGTCAACTCTTCGGTTCTTGCAAACGCCATAGCACGCCTTTCGTCAAACCATTTTTCTACAATGTGCCTATATAGCTCGACAACGGAACAGATCGGCAGACGTCTAGCATCTAACAGTCGGGAGTTGAATACTTCGGCTGCATTCGATGTCATGAAGCTATATCGGCGAACTGGGCATTTTGACCTTGCCCACTTTGCCGGTCCGAGCATCATGAGTTTGTCGTAAGCTGCCGGGCAATATTGTGCAATCTGGTCAATTGCCTTCTGATAGATTATAGGATGGTAAGCATAGGCTGCCTTATGGTATAATCTCACAATTGGAGCAGTGAAGGTTGTCAACTTGCTCTGGATATGGTAACAACACAAAGCGTGTGTTGCCTCTGGATAAACCGTAGTTACTGCGTTTGCTATGCTGATGTGTTGATCTGAAACAATCAGCAAATGCTCATCAGAATTTAAAGCCATCCGGATCCGGGACATAAACCAAGTCCAACTCTCATCATTCTCGATCGGTGCAAATCCAATTGCCAGAGGAAATATCTGCTCGTTGCTGTCTTTGGTTACAGCAACCAATAGCACACCTTTATTTCTGCCCTTGAGGTGTGTGGCATCAACGACAATCACTTGCCGTAATAAAGTTGAGAATGCTGCACGCGACACACCCAAACAAACAAAAAACTGTCGTAGTCGTCCATCTTCGCCGATATTAAGATCGGTAATGGTGCCGGGATTGTGCTGTTCGAGAACATAAAAATATTTCGGCAGCAAGTTGAAAGAATCCTCTAAGCCACCATATATCATAGCTATGGCTCCATTTCGAGCTCGTAGTGCATTGTTGTAGCTCACCTTAATTCCGAAATTATGTTGCAGCTCCGCCATTATATCTCGCAGTTTCATGATCGATCCTTGTCTGCGCATTCTCCGTGCAAAATATGCAGAGATAGCCTTCGAGCGTATAGTTCTGCTTCGGATGTTGTCCATACTTGTAACACAAGTATGATTCGAGCAGAATTTGTATACAATCCAACATCCATCTGAATTAGCGGCTCGAATCATGAACGAACAGTTATCTCTGCGGCTGCAACTATATTCCACCCGAGTTTTGGTAGATCGCGACACTTTAAACTCAACTTGATGCTCCATGTGCCAAAGTCCGACAGCCACATACAAGTCTTCTTTAGACCAAAACAATGATCCTTTTTGCAATTCCTCGTCCAATACTGCTTGAACATCTCGTGATATAGGTACGTCAGATGTATCTACTGGAATTATCGACAATAACCAGTTGTTCATTTGTTGACTTAGGACATCAACTGTTTCAGCCGGTAAAGGCTGAGTCGGGACCAGGCTTGATACAATGGCACCTATACCACCTTGTTCTCGGACCCAAGCTGTGAAATCTTCAATTGTGCAATTGAATAACGAAGCATTGTAATTGTGGCGTTCATCACCCTCAGATGATTCCGTATCGAATTCAGCTTCATCGTCATCATCTGAATGGACAACTACATTCGGATTTTGTGTGTTGGCACCGTCTTCATGATCATCATCATCATCACCACCATCATGGTTGTCATCATCATCAATATCTTTTTCAGGTGCAGTGTAGTTTAAATCGGGGACGGGAGAACTTCGACTTCCACTGCTTCCTTCTCCAAACATCATGGTTGTAGAAAAATGATGTAGTTCTTCTGGTGTTGGACTATAAGGGTTGTGCGGCTGTGGGCTCAATGAAGCCATGTATGGCCTGTACGGAGATGGTTGTCGATGAGAGCTTCCAGCAGCTTCATTTGTTTGCATGTTCATCACTAAATAAAGCTTCGGCTCCCAAAACATGTTACAAAGCCGTTGAAGGTGTGTATCCGTAGCCAACACTGAAGGAACCGTCCTCCCACTTCTTTTTTCAGTTAGATAATAAAGGGTGTAAGAGTCCACCATGGCATGAGCATCTAGGATGTATTGAACATTTCTTTGGAGACCTTCTATCGTGATATCATCAGTGGATATCATGATAACTCGTTCTTCTCCGCCGATGTAGTTGTATGCATTGTCCCATTGACCATTGTAATGCAAAATGATAGAACGAAAATTTGCCATATTTTTTGAGAAAGCGTGTTTGATTGTGTTTGATTTTTGAGAGAGTTTTCTGAGAATGAGTATTACACAGCATGAGAGAGTGTTTCAAATTGAATGAGTGTTTCACTTGCGACAAAATGTTTTCAGTCATGAATAGTAAGTTTGAATAATTGTAATAGTAATATTTCTGCATTTTTGTACTATTAAATTCAGAAATACATGTGAAATTTCTTCCAACCCCGCAAATGTTGGCTTTATTCAATTGAATAAAGTCGAATTGAATTTTGGCAGGATAAAAAGCAGACTTTCAATAGTAATATTTTAGCAGCTTTGTACTATTAAATTCAGAAATACATGTGATATTTATTCCAACTCCGCAATAAAGTCGAATTGCATGTGTTTGCATGCATGTGAATTAAATTTGAGCCAGTTCCATATCATTTGGCCGAGTTCCATCCACAATCGGCGAGTTCCATCCGCAATCGGCGAGTTCCATCCAATTTAACAGATTTCCATTTGTTTAATTAAATAGCGAGTTCCATCCGCAATCTGCGAGTTCCATCCCAATTTTTGGCGAGTTCCATCCAAAATCGGCGAGTTACATTCGAAATTGAGAAGTTCCATCCAAAATTGGCGAATTCCATACGAAATTTGTTAAGGTCCATCCCATTTGGGCGAGTTCCATCCCAATGATCTTGACTTAATGAAGACCAACATGGCAACATCCATCTATGCGTATTATTTTGTTTTGTATAAGATTATAAATGTTTAACATCGTAAATTCAAGCACACTCCCAATTGAATTTACGTAAATAATAAAACAATTTGCTACAAAATTTGAAGCAATAAATTACAAACAAACTCACAATTTTATTAATAATTTTCTAAAATATTACACAATTTGATACACATTTTGATAGAAAACACCGAGCTAGTGAAGGAGACGTTGTATTTGTTCCTTCACCTTGATGTCTTTTCCAGAAACGAAGAAGCGGACGCGGAGGTTATATCTCCATAACGTGATCGCTACTCCATGTGACGTAGGAAAAATCCTCTTCCGGGGAGGAGATAGCAGTGCCGCTGGGTCTCCTTCATCTCTTTCATCTCTTTTCCCGTAACGGAGAAGCAAGGGTTGATCGGTTGAAACCCTCTTTTGGTGGCTTTCCTTATTTCCGGTTTTGGGAAAAGGAGAAAGATGTCAAGGAATCCGGATGAAGGATTTTAACTACATGTGACGTAGGAAAAATCCTCTTCCGGATTGTTTGACGTAGGAAAAATCCTCTTCTAATTGATTGGAATCAAAAGAAATAAGGGCGATATATGCTTCGAATAAAAAATTTAAAAAGAGCAAGAGAGTAGTCATTTGTAGTTGTTATGTTTTTCGAATGAAATGAAGTGAAGTGAATTTAAATAGAAGGGACTAGTGGAATGAATTTGAACAATCTACTTGGTCGATAAATGGGTGCATTTATTCACTGAAAAGTTAAATTTGCACAGAGTGATGTGATATGTCAATGACTTGCAAGTGAATTATTTTGATCAATTTTGGCCAAATTCCATCCCAATTCGCCGAGTTCCATTTTAATTTGTCGAGTTTCATACAATTTGACAGAGTTACATATCATGTTATTTAATAGCGAATTCCATCCCATATTTGCGAGTTCCATCTCAAATTGTCGATTTCCATTCCAAAAAACGTTGAGTTCCATCCCAATTTGGCGAGTTCCATCCCAAAATGGCGAGTTCCATATCAAATCGGCCCAGGTCCATCCCATATTGGCGAGTTCCATCCCTATGCGAATCTGAAATATTTCAGCATTTATTTACTGAAAAGATAAAAGAGGCATGCAAGAGTGATGAGACATGTCAGTAACAACAATTCATGAACGAAATTGTACAAAATATAGATTATTTAGCCGAGTTCCACACCAATTTATCGAGTTCCATCGCAATTGGGACGAGTTCCATCCCAATTTACAACATTCCATCCGGATTTAAACTATTATTAATCAATTCGGCCGAGGTCCATCCCAAAATTAGCGACATCCAACCCAATTGGGACGAATTCCATCCCAATTGGACGAGTTCCATGCCAATTTGGTTAAAATCTTGCTAATTTGTTTACATTAATGTTGAAATTAAACTATAATGTACGAATTAATAACAATATTCCTAAGAATATCATGTTATGGTTACATTATAGTTGTAATTAAACTATAATGTACGAATTAATAACATAATTCTTAGGAATATCATGTTATGGTTACATTATAGTTGTAATTAAACTATAATGTACGAATAAATAACAATATTCCTAGGAATATCATGTTATGGTTACATTAATATTGAAATTAAACTATAATGTACGAATTAATAACAATATTCCTAGGAATATC
>JAPKLW010000102.1:767343-858322 GCA_026898455.1 Plectranthus barbatus | reverse complement strand
TAAACTATAATGTACGAATTAATAACAATATTCCTAGGAATATCATGGTATGGTTACATTATAGTTGTAATTAAACTATAATGTACGAGTTCCACACCAATTTATCGAGTTCCATCGCAATTGGGACGAGTTCCATCCCAATTTACAACATTCCATCCGGATTTAAACTATTATTAATCAATTCGGCCGAGGTCCATCCCAAAATTAGCGACATCCAACCCAATTGGGACGAATTCCATCCCAATTGGACGAGTTCCATGCCAAATTAATAATTAATAATCCAAATTAATAAGTAATAAGTAATAAATTAGTCCTCTAAATTGGGATGGAAGTACTCCAAATTGGGATGGAAATACTCAAAAAGGGATGGAACTCGGTGATTTTGAATGGAATTCGCCCAATTTATGCAAAAAAAAGCAAGAATAAGTGGCTCAATTTACTGAACAACCAACTTATTCGCACTCAATTAACCAACCCAAAAAACCATTATATTCCATAAAAAACCATCATATTCCATCACAATTAACCAAACAAAAAACCGAGACATTCAAACAAAAATTATTCAAAACAAATCAAACCAACATATTCGAATTTCTAAATAAACAATTTAAAATATCTAATACAAATTCTACATCACTCATCATATGACAAATCAAATAAGCAATGAGCCATATACAATCTATATCTATCTTGACATCCTTCCCTTTCGGCCCAAGGTACATTCGGTCGCGCACAAATCAACTGGTCCATGAACATGCATGCATAAACTGATTCACTGTCATGATCATAAGCTGCGAACCCTGGAGCAAAGTCCACCGCCATCTTTTCCTTGTACGGCGTCAGACCAAGCGTGCTCTTGTCCCAGTATTTCCCATCAGTCAAAAATTTGTGGAGCTGATCTGTGATGCGCCGTACTGATTCACATCTGTATCTCCTACCAACCTGATTTTTTCGTTTGACTGTAGCATCATATATCCAACAACTCCAAGTTGACAGGTCGATTTTCAATGTAAACCAATGTTCTCCAACATTATACGGCATGATTAACTGGAAAAAAATAAGTTGTTATCATAACTTAACATGAATGCTCAAATTATTAATTAAACAAATACTTACCACAGATGCACTGTACCACGGCCGAGAACATGGACTATCCTTTCCTTCGATGAACTCTAGCAATTCTGCCGAAACACCCGGTGGCTTTGCTCGAGGTGCCAAATTTACCAGATAAGACTTGTTGAATAAAATCTATATTTCATATAAAAAACGAAACATGTAAATAACATGAAGAATTAATAAAATAAATAAATAAGTTCTAACCTGGAATTTCGGGGTGAGAATGCGAACTTCATCGGGATTACAAGCAGATAAGACAAACTTGTTATCTGAAATCAGTTTGACACTGCGGGCATGTAAAAACATGTCAGATAAAGCGTTCTATTTAATTAAATAAATACAACAACGAATTTAAATAAATAAATTCTCACCAGAGGGCGTGAACAAACATCTCTATCTGCGGCACGGTTAAGAATGTGTATGCATCCTCCAGTTGTGCAAAAAAGGCATTCGTGAGCCGCATGCCACTTGTTTGAGAGATGCGGGCCTTATCTGATGGACCTTGCCGGAATGCTTCGTAAGATTGCCTGATCACCTTGTTCACAGAAAGAGGTCCAAAATACTGGACAATGGGCTCCATCTCATCGTCATCATCAACATCACCTCCAGATGTCTGCATTGCAATTAAGATTAGTAAATTAAATCGCAAAATACGGCTAAAGTATATAAAATATACATGTGGTGCGTCAGAACGTGGCTGTGGCTGTCGCTGTTGCAAAATACTGGATAACCGGGGTTGAGAGGACGAAGCATCTGATCGCTGGCACGAAGATGTAACCACTTCTTTAATGTACTCCTTGAAAGTTGGAACAACTTCATTCAAAACCCACTGTTTCACATCATCGAGCACAAACTGTTTGATTCTCCCAAACATCTTCTGATCCCTCGCTTGCCTACGTTCTTCCCCGCCCGAAGATGAAGAAGAACTAGGTATCATTTGCCGTTTCTGTCGTCTCTTCTTTCTCTGCACCGGGGATGGTGGCTCCGAATCATGCCCAGTCTCCATATCGGGCTGCTCAGCATGCAAAATGGGCTCCTCAGTCTGCACATTTGCTTGCTCAGTGGCAGCCTCCTCCTCCTCCTCAATCTCGTGCGTCAAATCATTGATCTCCACTTCTACCATTGCACCACCGGTGTTCCAATCTTCAACAAACCCAGTGTGTACTGGTATCTCTAGATGAGGGCTACTCTCTTCGAAATCTTCTATCATTGACCCTTCACCTTGTAAAAGGGCATGTGTAGATATCGGAGCCACATAACTCACACCCATCTTGTCATTTCCTTGTGCAGATCGCCAATATTGGGTACCCATCTCAGAGGGCGAAGGAGGCAGGGCGGTTAACACAATGAGCTGCAAAATTTAAAAATATATTAGATAATATAATCAGTTTTCCGTTCAAAACAAATAAAACACTGAAATTTCATTTTATTACCGGTTGGGAGAAGAAGGTTATCCAGTTTTTTACACTGGATCTTCTGAACCGCCACTTCAGCATACGTGGCTCAGCATTGGCTTTAACTAACCGGGCACATGCCTGCCCCAACTCAGGAATGACCTCATAGGCCCAAACCTAACAACATATAAAAAAATTAAACTATTTTCAACAAAGATTTATCACAAAGATGAAGATAAAAGATAGTGACAATTTCATACCTGTAGTACCCAAAAGGGACCTGGAAGATGAAGGACTTTTTTCTCAAGTTGAATCCGAGTAGTGGGTATATGCGTTTTGTAATAGAGCAGTGCTTTGTATGCATATGTACCCCATGAAAATCGGTTCCAATCATTTTGATCCTCACTTAAAACATACAACCACTTTTCTATTTTTCTTTTTTCAGTATACCCTAGTTCAAAAAACCGAAATGCTAATATATTGGCAACCCTAAGGTACAATAAACTATGAGTACTATCAATCTTTTTGTATTGAAACCTATCCAAAAGTTCTTTACCACTTAGGATTTGACCACCGCAAAAGACTTTAAATACAGTACTAGATTCTAAATCATGGCGTGCAGTAGGATCAAAAGTGGCTTCTCCAAAATTCAAACCAGAAATAAGGGCGAATTCACTCTGTGAAAACATGATATCCTGCCCACTCACTCTAAACCGTAACAACTCTGGATTATTTGACTGAGTCTCATGACTAAATAATTCAATTAATGATAAAGACGAACTAAGTCCATTGTCCGACCAATCCAACCAATGTCCAAAAACCCCGTCCCGAAACTCATTAACCAAACCCTCTTGTCCTATATCAGACAAAGTTTTCTTAATGATTTCTAGGACCTTACATTTATAATATAAATTAGTCTTAGGTTTACTTCCATGGACTTCATATCGAATATATTCAAACGGCTGCATATCAAAACCAAAAAAAAATTTAAATCGCAATCACATGCACGGTTCTAACATCAAATTAACAAAACTCAATATCAAACGCACGATCAAAACAGGACAAATTCAATAACAATTCATTCACAACTATGCATTATATAACTAACATAAACAAATCATTTCAATACAAAAACTAATACATATCACATAATCAAATCAAAAACCATAAACATATCGGTTTTCTTAATATAAAACAGTGAATAAAATCTGAAAAAATGAAAAAACAAACATGCATACCCGTGAAGTCGACATTTTCGCCGGTGGTGGGTGTGCGGTCGCCGGAAATAATATTGGAGGGGGACGAAGGGTGGTGGTTTGAACAGTCGTGCGATTGAATTCCAGATGCAGCCGTCTATTATCGAGTAATTCACGCCCAATTTTTAGGTTAGAATGAAAAGGGATGGAACTAAACAAAACCCGAGTTCCAGCTATATTGCTCGACTTCCATCTCAATTGACCGAATTCCAGCTGATTTTGTTGAACTTCCAGCGCAATTATTATTCGAAAAAATGTCGATTTAAATTATTTAAACTCCGACTTCCATCCGAAATTCCGAGTTCCATCTCAAATTAGACTACTTCCAGCTGGATTATTATACTTCCAGCTCAATTTAGAATAAAAGATTATTTGAATTAATTCTGGATTTAATATATTTTAATTGCGACTTCCATCCGGATTTTTATAGTTCCAGCTCAATTATCCGACTTCCAGCTGGATCGTTCTACTTCCAGCACAATTTAAAAAAATATATTATTTGAATTAATTCTGGATTTAATATATTTTTATTGCGACTTCCATCCGGATTTTTCTAGTTCCAGCTCAATTATCCGACTTCCAGCTGGATCGTTCTACTTCCAGCCCAATTTAAATAAATATATTATTTGAATTAATTCTGCATTTAATATATTTTTATTGAGACTTCCATCCGGATTTTTCTAGTTCAAGCTCAATTAATCTACTTCCAGCTGGATTGTTCGACTTCCATCACAATTACAATAAAAAATATTTGAATTAATTCTGGATTTAATATATTTTAATTCCGACTTCCATCTGGAATTTAATAGGATTTCCAGCTTCTTGACGTATTTCCAGCCTCATTTCATATGACTTCCATTCGAATTATTAGTCCAAGGATTTATTAAATATATTTTTTCCCATTTTGCAGAATATGATTTAATATATTTAAACACGGCTTCCAGCCGGATTTATTCGAGTTCCAACTGGATGTGCATTTCCAGCCGAATCTTAAATATTAAACTATAAATATTATATTAAATTATGAGGACTTATCTAAAAATAATTAAAAAATGAGTTGTGTCAAAAAATTAATAAAGAATGAAGTCGTTACACAGTTCACACAAATCAAGAGAAGTGATGTTGTGATTAAGACATTTTAACCTTAAAAATTTCACTTTTGCTATTTTGTAGAATTTTTCATAACACTTGCTATACATTGATTTTGCTTTTTAATTTTTGCTATTTCAGATTTCCCCTCATATTTTATTGGATAACCAAGAACAAGCCGAGGGATGTCAGGTAACTTAAGTCATCGACTTTATCACTATTTAATTGATTTTTTATTTTTTTTATTTTAATTTTTTTTGTCTTTTTTATGACTCTCCCACAAAAGTCATCAATGAGAGTAGTCTTACCGTCGTCGCCGCGAACCGCCGCGCCTGCGCTTGCGCCACCGCCGTGTTTGTGCCACCGCGGCGTCTGTGTAATCGTCGCCCCTGCGCCACCGCCGCGCCTGTGCCACCGCGGCGTTTGTGCAACCGTCGCCCCTGCAGAACCGCCTCGCCTGTGCCATGGCGGTATGCACCACCATCGCCCCTGCAGAATCGCTGCACCTGCGCCACCGTCGCTCGTGCACCACTGCCGCGCCTGCACCACCATCGCGCCCAATTACTGCGGAGAACGACCCAATTGCAATCTCTGCGATTTGAACAACTTTGTTGCTGGATATCCAGATGTTGAAAGCAATCCAGAATCTTTAGAGAAAGGGAGAGAGGGGGGAAAGATCAAGATGTTGAAGATAGAAGTGAGGGAGTTAAAAGAGTTGACTGGCGGAAAAGACTACTTGCTGCAAAGCTACAGGGAGCAGAAGTCTGAGCTTTCGTTGAAGATCAAGGAGTTGCAGCAGAGATTGGATTCTTAGCTTCCAAATATTTTATAGGTGATTTTAGATTTTTTGTGAATTCTGGCATGGCCTTCCGTTTTCTCTCTTTTATCTTATTCAATTTGAAGCTCTCAATTTTGGAATGGTTGTTTGCTTTATTTCTTGTTTCTTCCTCATTCTTCTTCCTTGTGCAATAAGTGGAAGGGAGAGTGAGATGTTTATAAATTTAGAGCTCGACGCCGTGGATCACGATTTTGAGTGTGGTAGTTTGCCCTGTCTATTTTGGACAAATTAAACTTGCAATTTGCAAATGGTTATTTGCTCCTTGCAGGATGCAACACTTTAAATGTAAGTGTTGTTATTGTTATTCAACCGTTTTTCTTAGTTATTAATTTGAAGTTTTTTTTTTATATATATAAATTTCTAGCTTCCAACAACTGTAAATTGAGTTGAAAATTGATATTAATATTATACGAGTTTTTAGAGGATTGGGATTATAAAATTAGGAGAATATGAAATATTATAGCATTCAGCAGCAAGTTTCTTATGAATTTTTTTTTAAAGTAATGATTTTGGATGATTTGTTAGATTTTAGTTTATGCATCTTCTATACATGAAGCTGTTATTTCTCCAACTAAATATTGTTTGATCCTTGTGATTGGTTTCGTTAAAAGTTACTTTCATCTTCATTTGGCTTGCATTGGTTTTAGCTTTTTTTTTTGTGGGTAGTACTTGAAATTTATAGCTGCAAATTACCACTTTTCGAAAATTCATGTTGAAACTTGTGGGGAAGTGGGTTTGGATCCATTAGTTTTTAAAGAAGAAAAATAGAAACCATTTTTTCATCTGAATCATGATATTTATTTGACTTTGCCACTTTATTTTGGTCATAAATTGCAACATAAAATTTGTTAAGGATTATACTTTACAACTTGAATGGTTGTTTGGTATAAATATGCCATCCATTGAGGAACTAGAAGTCTAGAAGGTTGTAATAATGTTGCACTCTGCATCAGAAATCAGATTTTACTACTATTAATTACTTGTGTTTTTTATTCAACTAATTTATGATCATCATACAATTTGTTGTTTTAGTACCTGCTTGATGATTTATATGAGGTGTTGGGGTCTGCCAATCACTTGATCGATGAATTGCCTCAAAGGGTACTAAATTGTTGTTTTACTCGGTGGACCTTATGGATATGTTGTTGAATTTTTTGTTTGTTTGGTTATTCTGCTGATCCGCTGCCGGTGACCTCGACTCCGGTAGTTTGGCTGTATTTTGTTGATCTTATCTCGCTTGTGACTTCTGTTGGCATGACTGCGGTGCAGTTGGTGAGGTGTGCTTTTCATCCTTTAATTTGATCTCTTTGTAGTTGGTTGGGCTTTTTAGGTGAGGATTGCAGTGCAACTTACCGAAGGAGCAGGTATTCCCATTGTGTTTGGAATTTTTTTAATTTTGTTATAGCAGATAAGCGGGCACAGGTGCAAGGAAGGGAAGTGATTTTCGTAGGAAGAAATGCAGATAAGATATTTGACAGAATGCCTGTGAATTCGCTGCCTTTGGAACACCTGTATGCTCTTGATTGGTAATAATCTTTTCAGTGGGTATGGTAACCAGTTCCTGTGGCACTTTAATGATAGATTCTTCCCTCCTTTGATTGAAGGGTTTTATGGTAAACTTCCTGTACATTGATGGTGCTTTTGATCTTTTTCATGCTGGACGGGTGGTGATATTATGGAACTTTGTAACTTTAGTTCACTTAACCTTTTTCAGCTATATGTAGTTTTAGTATTTACCTTATGTTTCTAAATTAAGTCGTAGAATTCACATTCTGATCCTATTGACAGTTGAAAGAAATGCATGAATTAGTAGCTTCAGATGTGAAGAGACTATTTGAACTAAATAATACTTGTTACGGCATAGTATTTTACTTGGATAGTACTTTGATTTTTTGCTTCGAGCAACCTTATGCATTTGGGCCTTAAGTTTTAGTGAAAAAATACTTCCCTATGCTACCATATAGATCCTAAACCCAAATATAGGGCTTAAAGATTGGCATTGTTCTACATAGCTACCAATTAATTCATTTTGCTTTCTTTACTCTCATTTTTCTTTTGGGATATCAAATTTAAATTATTGACGTTTATTTTTTATTTAACAATCCAACAATAGGAGCTACAACATAATGGATATTGATGATGTTCGTATGGAATGAGCGGCTAAGATTACATATATGCGTAGCAAATTCGAGAAATACTAGACGATTTTTTTTTTTTTTGAATTGTGATTTTGGGATTTTGTATTGATTTTGAATATTTTTTTAGTTTTATTGAACATGAGATGTTAGATAATTTTTTCGAGGATTAATATTAAAATGTTCGATATTTAGGAATATTGTTTTTGTATATTTGTTAGTTGAATGTGATGATGTTAATTTTGAATATTGTGATTTGTGTACTCGAGTACAAACTAATTATAAAAAATATACAGATTCATTGTATCAGCTTATGACAATGGTTTAAAATTGTTATCTTTTTTCAAAATAAACAACTATTTAAAACCGTTGTTATTTAGGAGAAAAGACAACAGTTTTTGTAGAGATGACAACAGTTTCTAACCGTTGTCTTTTCAAGAAAAGACAACGGTTTATAACCATTGTCTAAACGTAGAAAAGACAACACTTTTTTATCGAAAAGACAACAGTTTTAAACCGTTGTACTTTCTAGAAAAGACAACGGTTAACAACACCACATACAACAACACTTCTGGGAAATGCTACTCGGAAGAAGTTGTAATCACACCCTGCTACACATAGAACAGAAGCGGCATCAATAGCCGCCTGCATAAAACTCCCTACGAAGTATATCATGGTCGTAAGCCTTCTTTAGCTCATCTTCGTACTTTTGGTTCTCCATGTTATATTCACAACAATGGGAAGCCAAAGCTAAATGTCTTTTCTCCCAAAGCTGATGAAAGTGTGTTCCTGGATATGTACATCCTTCTCACAAGGGATATAGGGTACTTCTAAATTGATTGACCAACTGCTCACCCCCTACAGAACCTAAGTTAACTTAAATAATATCTAATAGGGGTGGCTGTTCGTGCGGATCGGATCCTTATCGTGTCAATCCGTTATCGATCCGATTCGTTAAGGTCAAATCCGTATTCGATCCGTTAAGAAAAAACAAAATCTGTATCCGTATCCGATCCGTTAAGCTCAAATCCGTATCCGCACGAATTCGATCCGTATCCGTTAAGGATCCAATAAGTATCCAATCCGAATGATCCATTATGGATCCGATCCGATAAGATCCAAATCGGATTAATTCAATAAGAATCCATTCCAATAAACACAATTATAATCCAATAAAATTTTGATCAGATAATACAAAATATTCATATTTGATTGTTCAAATCTTGTGTTGGATAAATAAATAAATAAAATTGCAACTTCATTTGAAACTAAAATCATCAATCAAATATACCAAGATACATAGATAAATCTTAAATTCAAATACTAATGGTCGAACTTGCTCATTTCTAAATACCGATCAATCCTTCACCTTAGTCGTCAATACTCCACTTATAATTTTGAGGGAGAGAAATATTAATTAAATATTTAAAATTTATAACAAATAAAATAAATTATAATAAATACCTTTCATCTATCATGATGAAATTGCAAGAGTTTAGACAATGAATGAGTATTCAGACGAATCTACAATACTTTCATCAACATTTATATTAAAGATCTTACCAGCTAGTTAATCAATTGATACAACTTAAATGAAAACTTGAAGTTGAGAAAAAAAAAGTTATTAAATTTTGATAGTAGAAGAAAATAAATATTAAAAAATATATGAACAGATAAATAAATACATTTTTTTAGTGGTGAATTAAAAAAATCCAAAAAAATGAGACACGGACAATGAAGAACCAAGAGATTTGAGTTTTTGAAAAAACTCTAAATCTAAACTAATATATCAAAGTCAATTAACTAATTATTATATTTAAAAAATAAATAATTTTATTAATTTATTAATGGATATCCCTATCCGATCTGTTTAATGGATTATTCGATTCGATCTATATCCAATCCGAATCCGATTCGAAATTTTTGTGTTCTTATCGTGTCGATCCGATAAGGATCCATATCCGATAAGCCTCAATCCGTATCCATTATTATAGTGCGGATTCGTGTCGGATTATCGGATCGGATCAAAAATTACCACCCCTAGTATCTAATACTGTAACCTTAGTACATAAGTTAATTTTACTAGATACATCGCGGATGTCAGGTCTAATGCATTGAATCTGCACATATAATACCTATCACAAATAAAAAACAATGCATAACAAATCGCACTAAACTATAAACAATCATTAAACAATTAATTTATAATGCATCCGGGTATTAAATCTTTAATTAATTTATTATAATTTTAATTGCTCACGGTGGCACCCGGATCACACTTGGTCTCTGATAGGGTTTTAATATTTGCCTTGAAATAAACTTTTATTGAAAGAACTATATATAGAGTTTACAGAGATATGAAAAGATCTAAAAAGATAAACATAAAACCCTAGAAAACATATCTAAATCTATCTTAGAAAATATGATAATAATATCATTAATACCCCCCTCAAGCTTGAGTCGGCAACTGCACTACTCGGAGCTTGTCTCTAAAGAACTCGAATAATGGACGAGGTAACGATTTGGTGAAGATGTCGGCCACTTGTTGGTCAGACGGGAGATGCGTCGTCACCAATTTGCCATCCTGCACAAGTTCACAAACGAAGTGATAATCAATGTCTATATGTTTTGCACGTTTGTGAGCGACAG
This sequence comes from Plectranthus barbatus, assembly GCA_026898455.1. Classification (NCBI taxonomy): domain Eukaryota; kingdom Viridiplantae; phylum Streptophyta; class Magnoliopsida; order Lamiales; family Lamiaceae; genus Plectranthus; species Plectranthus barbatus. The sequence goes on along the minus strand of JAPKLW010000102.1, from coordinate 847,845 downwards.
GATTCTGAGTGATGAATACCTTTCTCAAGAAAAAAATCTCGAACTGCAAAAATAGTGAACTCTGTTCCACCATCGCTTTGAAATCGTTTGATGTGGGATGAAAACTGATTTTCTACAAAAGCCACAAAAATCTTGAGGTGTGCAAAGAAATCAGATTTCCGATGCAGGGGATAAAACCATGTAAAGCGACTGAAGTCGTCAACAAAAATAACATAATAACGGAAGCCAGCAGAAGATGTAATAGGCGCAGGGCCCCATAAGTCACAATGAATAAGATCCAATAAGCTAGATAAACGTTTTTCATTCAAATGAAAAGGCAAACGAGCACTTTTAGCACGTTGGCAAGGAGAACAAAGCAAAGGCTTAGGTAAACAGGAAGTAACTGAAATATGTCCTTGTTTACATAACATAGAAATAGAATCAAAAGACACGTGGCCAAGCCGCTGATGTCATAACTCGAAGGATGCACGGAGAACATTCCCTTTGAGCTGGGAGAGAAACGACTGCTGGAAGTGATCAAGGGTGTATAGACCCGCATTGCGTCGACCCCGGGCAAGAACTTCCTTTGTGTGTCGGTGCTGAATGGTAAAGTATTTATTGGAGAACACAATGTCAACCGGATAATCAGAGGTTAGTTTACTGACAGATAATAACTTCTTAGTCAAGGAAGGAACCACCAAGACATCAAGAAGCTTAATAGAATTCGAAAATTGAGTAGAACCAATATGAGAAATAGGTAAAATAGCACCATTACCAACAGCCACTTGATCTGAGCCGGAATAGGGTCGAGTGACGTTGAGACTGCCAATATGAGGAGACATATGAGCTGAGGCGCCTGTGTCGACATACCAATCGGAGGGATTATCCAGAGAGATAGAGCAGCTACTTTGAAAGGCTTCAGCAAGATTGGCCTTGGGTGCCGGCAAGTAGCGATCAGGACAATGGTTGGCATAGTGTCCGTTCTGACGACAGATCTGACAGTGAGGAGGGCGCTTATTGTTTGAGCGTCCGCGGCCACGTTTGGAATTATTTGAGTTGTTATTGTTGTTGCGAGAGCTAGTAAAGTTTCCAGAGCCGCGCCCTTGCGATGAAGAAGGTTTCTGAGTCTGCCCATAAAACGCAGCCGGAGAGGTAGACTGAGAGTCCATAGAGTCCTGAAAAATAGAAAAACTTTCCGCCTTGGATACAAGATCACGAAAGGTCGGAAGATGAGTAAGAGCCATCTGCGCAATAGAAAAGGCAGAAAAAGTAGGACCAAGACCACGAAGGAACCAGTGAGCTTTGTCCGTATCATCGACGGGTCGACCAATAGCCGCTAATTGATCACAAATAGATTTGAAGTCCTTGGCGTATTCAGAGACAGGGCGCGAGCCGTGCTTTAGGGTTTGCAGTTCATCCCGAAGTTGTAGCTCTCGTGTTTTTGACTTGTTGCTAAAGGCGCTCTCCAGGGCCATCCAAACGGAACGTGAGGTCGAGCAGCCGAGCACCTCAGCCATGGCCTTCTCTGTCAGGGTCTACAATAGCAAACTGAGAAGTTTCTGATCTTGATGAACCCAAGCCGTGTAGGCAGGGTTCAGCGAGGGATGTCCGGACGAAGAAGCAAGAGTAGGCGATGGAGGAATGATAGAGCCATCAACATACTTTAAAAGGTCCTGACATGTGAGTAGCGGTACAACTTGAGAACGCCATAATAAGAAGTTAGATAAAGATAACTTGATCGTTATCATATGAACCAACGTGGAAAGCGGAAGAGAGTCCGAATCCGGAGCCATGAGTCCAAAGCAGCGTGCGAGCGGCGGGATGAAAAGACGAGGCCGAAAGGAGGATGCTGTCGTCGATAAAACAGAAGCGCGAAAGACCGACGAGAGGACGCACGCGACGATAAAACGCACGCTGAAGCCGTGGCAGCGGAAAAAAAAATTTTGGAGGCGGCGCACGTAGGAGACGATCGAAGGAGGGGAGAGGATCGTATCAGGCTGATACCATGATAGGGTTTTAATATTTGCCTTGAAATAAACCTTTATTGAAAGAACTATATATAGAGTTTACAGAGATATGAAAAGATCTAAAAATATAAACATAAAACCCTAGAAAACATATCTAAATCTATCTTAGAAAATATGATAATAATATCATTAATAGTCTCCTCCAATTTTTTTTTTTCAATTTTCACATTATTGCAAAACACAAATTAAAATTCATCTGAAAAATTACTAACATTCATTTAAGAATTTTTGAAAAATGTGTTTTTGACCACATTTGAGATGTGTACATAAAATCTGCCAAGATCGAGAGGTATTATAGCCTAATTGGTCAATCCAAAATTTTCGATCTCTTATAAATATACATAATATAATAACAAATGATACATGAAAAAAGTAAAAATACATCAAGAACAGTATCATTATGGAACGGCTCAGATATTGCCATAGTATATTAATTAATTTGAGAATCGTAATTAATGGATTGTACTATGAGTAGGTGAATGGGATGAGTAAAATAAATTTATTAATTTAAAGTTATATACATGAAGAGATGAATAATTGGTTGTGGTCGACAGCTTCCTCGAATGAATGGATTACTCCTCACAATCATATCCATGGCCATGGATATCTATTGTGAACGCGGCCAATTTTGTAACGGTGAATCCCTGGCTGAAGGGAGATAATAATAGAAGCACTACTTTCGAAAAATGGAAAAAGCAGATGTTGTGCCTGCTGGAGAGCCAAGACTTGGTGGGCTTCGTGGACGGAGGCAGAATCCTGCCCCCAGATATTGATAATGATGAGCAGAAGCTGTGGAGAAGAACTGACCGGCTTATCCAAGGATGGATTCTTGGATCAATCGGGGAAGACGCGCTCAACGCGGTGTGGGATAAGCCAACTTTTCTAAGTTTAACATAAATGCCAAACATAGTCTACATTAATGTTATACTTTTCTACCTGCTAGATAGAAGTTCGTTATAACTGATCTCTATTTTTTAAGAATATCTTTTTTACTCCTATTTCGAGTATTGAAGCAAGCTTCTGGACCACTTGATGAGAATAAAAAAGTTTATGCAAGGTAGATCTCTAGCTGTAGCTGATCAATTAACTTTTATTCTTTAAAGAATATTATATCTGTATTAATTATAAAATAATAAATATAATAAATTGGTGAAATAAATTTTTTTAAAGAAAAAGCAACAAATATAATTTTGTTATGTTCTTATTAGTGTTTATTGTATATATTTATGATATAATAAAAAGATAATAAATAAATAAAAATTGGCGGGAGTAGTTATTTTTCACTATTCTCCTTTATATATACTAGCATTTCACCCATGCGTTGCACGAAAATATTATATTTAATTAATAGAATAATTATATATGTGTATTAAATATTATTTATGATTTTATCAAATTATAATGTATACTTTCAATGAGCATAGATTTATTACATACAATCATGGACATATTTATCAAGAAGGCCAGGTGGGCTTCAAGGTTCAGCCCCTCTAAACCAAAAATTCTTTCGATTTTAGTAATAGGATGATGCGACATTTTTATGAAATAACTATTATATTGACTAATTTTTAAGAAGAATGGGAGCTAAAAATAAAATTGGTGCTAAGGGATGAGATTTTATTCCACTTAATGTTCAATTTTAGATTTATATAAAGTATTAAGATTAATTTAATGATATTGATTTTTTATATGTTGTATTATTTTTTTATGAGTTGATATTTTTATTCAACTATTTGTATATCCGCCACTACATATATAATTATATGTATAAAAATGCTTAATAATTAAAACGAGACTAACATTACAAATCTTGAAAAATATTTTTGAAGTCTACATTTCGTTATATGTCACTTCAGTATCGTTGGATTTACAAATTAAAATCTTAAGATACGATACATTGATCATGAAACAACAATATATAATTGTTCATAACAGAAAATAGAAATTTTCAAAAACAGACCAATTTGTTTCAATGATTGACTTTGACTTTTGTTAACTTTCATTGCATAAGAAACTAGGGAAAATAGAGAATTATATCACCGTCTTTCACAAATTAGAAAATATATCCCAAGTTTTGCAGTTAGGGAATTATATCCCCGAATTTTATTCCGTTAGGGAATTTTATCCTCCGTTAGTAACGACATTAATTAACTGATCACTCACCCGTTAAACTCTATGTGGCAAACACGTGGCATTAACTAATAATTTTTCCATCTCAACAAAAAACTTTAATTTTATTTTTAATATTAACCAATTTTCTTTTCTCCCCTAATTGAATTCCTAAACCTGCCAACCCTACACTTTTTCTTCACCCCTTCTCACTTTTTCTTCACCTAAATCTTCTTTTCTCTTTTATCATTGTCCGAGAGTTACGTGGCCTTGTTGGTAGTGTGTGGTGTGTGTCCAGACATTAATATTGAAAGAGATGCTCTTATCACTATGTTAACGGCAACCTCTACTACGTGGCCTTGTTGGTAGTGTGTGGTGTGTGCCCAGACATTAATATTGAAAGAGATGCTCTTATCACTATGTTAACGGCAAACTTAGAGGTTGGTGAGAATATTAAATTACAAATTTTGTCTTTTTGTATTTGATGTTGTTCCAGAATATTGATTGATTTACATGAATATTAAGATTTAGGAATTTTTTATTTTGTTATCGATTAAGAGCCATGAAAAGATTATTTCGATCTACACTAGTCAAGAAGGTTAATCGAGAAGCATAAAACAAAAACAACCAACTGATTTCTAAAAAAAAATGAGGATCATTGTTACACAAAACAACAAGCAATAATTTTAAACGTGTGTATGGAGAAACAAAACTAGATTTAGACATATTTTATTGAGAAATCTGGAGATTTTATTAATGAATGTATGAATTAATATGTTTTATAATTATAAAATTGATATAGTTTATTTATTTATTTTTGTTAAACTTTGCTCATCCGATGGATCCTGAAGATAAGAGAAAGCATGTGCGTGAAACTGGGACAATGTTTGTTTATGAAAGTTTAATCAATGTAGATATCATCCATGATGGTTGATACGTGCGTAAAATGACCTGTATTTTGATATGTGAACATGCTTGTTTGTAGCTATTTTACTTCCGTATCATATGTTTTTGTCGTATTTTGGTTGTGTTTTCGTGTTTTGTGTGTTTGACTTGTGTAGGATGGGTTTTTGGCATAAACAAGCATATTTGGTGGAGTTTTGGAGGAAAATCGCAAGGTTTTGGAGTTTGGAGAGCTCGACCGGCCGAGTGGGAGCAGGACCGGCCGAGCGGGGCTTCAGAGGGCTCGACCGGCCGAGCAAAGGCAGGACCGGCCGAGCGAAGCTGCAGGATTTGGTTCAGAGAGCTCGACTGGTCGAGCAAGTGCAGGACCGGTCGAGCGAGTGCGGACAGAGACCTCGGCCGAGCCAAGCCTTGCTCGGTCGAGCCATGCCTTGCTCGGCCGAGCCAAGTCGGTTTTTGGCGGTTTTTGGCAGTTATTGATGGCCCGGGCGAGCCAAACTTCGACCGGGCGATCTGAGGGCCTGATTGCTTGCCTATAAAAAGGGAAAGAGCAGTTATTTGAGGAGCTTTTTGTAACTTTTGTCATTTTTCACATACTATAGCTAGATTTTTCCCTAGATTCCATTTTTCATTTCCAATTCATCATAATCCTAGAGCATCTAGGAGATTAATTCATCAATACTTGGAGGAGATTGAAGATTAAAAGTGAAGGATCAAGACAACCAAATCCAATTTGGGGAAGATTCTTATTACTCCTTTCAATTTGTAATGACGTTCATTGAATTCAAACTTGTAATTGTACAATTGAAAGGTATGAAGTTCTAATTCTACTTGGATGTTGATTTGGATGAAGATGCATGAGATTTAGGTTTGATTATTGCTTGTTTACCTTCCTCTTTGTGATTGAAGCATACTAGAGCTTGTTCTTATTCATCTAGATGTAGGTAGTCGTCAGTCTAGATGATAATTGACACAATCATTGCAGCCAATCATTGCAGTTAAAGGTTTTAAAACCCAAAATTTACTTCCCTGCTTTAATTTAATTTTCTTGCAAAAGTTAGTTTTAAGATTTCAAAACCTTTTCAAATTTATATTTACTTAGACAACAAACCAAAAGCAAATGATTCAGTATATGAGATGTTCGCTTCTACAATCTCCGTGGGATCGATAATATTAACTTGTCACTATACTATAAAAAATCATTATAAAAAATAGTGATCAACATGCATCCATAATAATATCAACCCCTAGAACCCGCTAGGGTTTTTAGCCACTCATCGCAGATAGAAATCCAAAAGAAAACATATTAAATTGCATAAACATAAAGAACTTACAAGAAAATAAATGGGTTTCGTGTTTCCCAAGTCTCCAAACTCTAAAAACTCTAAAATATGATTGCATCCCTCAAAAAGTCGAATTTAATTAGGTATTTATAGGGGTGGATGTGTATCCTATCAAATCTAGGGCTAAAGATATGAATAAATCTGAATTTCCTCGAATTTTCGCTCCAGCAGACATCTCGCGTCGATCGATGCTGATTGGCATCTATCGACGCAGCTTCTCGCCCCTCCTGCGCGGTCTCACGGTTTTGGCCATAACTTCCTCTCCCGAACTCCGATTGACCCGATTCCAGTTGCGTTGGAGAGCTAACTCAAAGCATCATCCATTTCCATGTGCCAATAGCTCTAATTCCTCTTGTGGACGAAATCGTCACTGCTACTCTTACACGTCACTGCTTCCGGAACGGATTCCTCGTGAATTTAGGCCTAAAACCCTACAAAAACACCAAAACGCGCATTATACCACCTAATATAGACTCATGCACATAATATATATATAAACTCAATAAAAATACATAAAATAGTAGAAAATAATATAGATAAGCGAGTAAAATAATGAGCTTATCACTTGGTAAGGCTTTTGAGGCCTTCTCTTGAACTCCTTTTTTAGAAAAAGGTAGCATCGTCTTCTGGATGTGTGCTAACACTTCGCACTGCTTCATTCCTATTCGCCATTTGGATGTCCCATTCATGGGCTTGGAGCTAGGCGAACACGTCCTTGGTCGTCATCTTGGAGAGATCTTTCTCCTTCAAGCTGGTGGCTTTAACGAACCAGTCCTCCTTGGGCATCTTGGAGAGAATTTTTGCATTCATATCTGCAACCTCATAGGTTCTCCCCAAGTTTTTCAGCTCGCAGATAATAGCATTGAATCTATCTTCCATTGATTTAACATTTTCACCAGGAAGCATTTGGAAAGATTCATATTTATCTAAACAGTTTTGAAGCTTGTTCCGCTTCATCTGAGTTGTTTCTTCGCTGAGTGTGCAAAGAAATTCCCACATCTTTTTGGCGTTATTGTGCTCGAGTGCTTCAACAACTAGTGGCTCTGGTAGAGATTGTAAGATGAGCTTCATGGCCACCGAATCTAGCTAAAAATGAACTCTGTCATCGTTCGTCCACTCTGCATAAGGCATCTCCACTATCTCCTGACCTTCTGCTCCTCTGAGCTGAGTATTCACCTTGGTGATCTTCAGTGGTCCGGTAGATAGAACCTCTGCCATTTCTGGGTAGACATTCTTCAGCATAATCAACGAATGCTTCATCCATATCTCAAAGTTTTCTGATGAATACTTTGGAAGCTTCAAAATATGTGCCATCTCTGCGTACCTAAGCTTGAAAACACACAAATAGAAACCAAGTGCAGAAAAACAGAGATCTGGTCGTAAGTGACTCAACACCTTAGTCTGCAGGAACCTTGGCGCGTGATACCACTTATTGGTCCCAAAATCAGAGAGCAAAACTGTGCAGCGGAAGGTTTAAATGTGCATCGGAAGTAAATAATGACAGTTGCACTGGTTCGATAAAACAGAGTGAAGTCGGTTTTGTCTGTAGAAGACTTCTGTTCTGGTTAAGTCAGTTTCACAGCATATACACTTCAATACTTGGACAAGTATTGAAGGTTTCAAAAGTCAGTTTGTGAAACAGAAAAACAGAGCAAGAATGTAAATAAAGCTGTAAAGAACACACAAGATTTATAGTGGTTTGGATCTCAATATCCTACATCCACTCTTCAGACCCAAAGTCTGGATAATTCACTGAGTAAATACCAGCCTCCTTACAATCTATACACAGCTTGTTGGCGCCTCCATCCTTCGGTCAGCTGTGGCACTGGCCTAGGAACTCCTTGCAAACTCAGTCTTCAGGTTGAAGTAAGGACGGCACCCCGCAGCCTTCTTCTCGGTGGTTGGATGTTTACTGCTCTTCCCAGAACTCAGGTGGTTGGCATATATATGCCCGTGAGAATCAAAATCCCAGACTAGGAAGCTGACTGCTATGAATATATCTTAGAAAGATATATTCACTTAAGAAGAGCTTCAGCTTGAGAGCTTCAGCCTCATGCTAGTAGAAGTTAGCACGGTGGGTAACTTGAGTCGGAGACTCAAGTCTCGTGTTAGAAAACACGGAAACTCGTAGAGTTTGCAAAGAGATGACCTGGTAGAATGCCCTTTGTCTCGTGAAGACTTTCAGATTTCGTAACCGTTTAAGGTTGAAGGGCTGGCCTTTATATAGAGGAGATCCTTTGGCATTTTGAGTTTCTATCTGTTAGACACATAAGTCCAGACGTTTAACTCATAGATTATATTGTCCAATCGTAGCTTATGCATTAGGTCTCCTTTTTGCTTGCTCTACTGCGTCAGTGTACTATACACTAACTTTATGTCAGACTAATCTTCAGCCCAAGCTATCCCAGTTTGGATAACCTCGTACTGACTTGCACTTGGGCATATAAGATTGCCTAAGTCTGACTGAGCTTCGATTATCTTTCGAATAGCTCAAACTTTAAAGGTAGAGGCTCTTATACTGACTTTCAAAGGTCAGTACAAGTTAGCCCTCATACTGACTTCCCAAGGTCAGTATGGTAGACCCTCATACTGACTGTCCACAGTCAGTATGGAAAACGCCCTCATCATGATTTCTCCTGATCAGTATGGAAAACCCTCATACTGACTTCACCTAGTCAGTTTGGGAAAGCCATCGTACTGACTTCTCCTGGTCAGTATGGATGGACCTTATACTGAGTGCTCCAACTCAGTTTTAGTCAAAGTTGTACTTGGTGAAAACCAAATTTCAAGGCGTGCATGTAGTCAGTTCTCGAGCATTCTCCTTTGCTCGGTCTTCAGCCTAAGTTCTATTAAAACTCGATCGATCCTATACAAGGATTACAGTTTAGAACTCTAGAAACTGAAAAACTGACTAAGATGACTTACAATCTTTGATCTACCAAAACACTAAAAGTAAGGAAGAATTTCCCTAACAAAAATCCTAACAAGAATTATTTTTAAATATTGACTATGCATTTAGTTTATATGATATTTTTTAATTTTTTTTATTTTGTTTCAAGTTTATTTAAAAATTAATTTAAACCCATAAGATGATTGTGAGGTCGTGAATGACTCAAGTTTTTTGTTATAAGACATTTTTTGAATAAATTTTGTAATTTTTAATAGGATAGATAATTTTAAACTGTATTTTATATTATATTTTATTAATGATATTTATAATTATTTAATTTAAATAAAGGACACCAAATTTTTTTTCGCACCGGGCCCTAAAATTTACAAGGCCAGCCCTGGTTTTAATAGCATACAATTCAATTAATTTATCTGTTTGATGGAAATATTTAAACTTTAACTCATGCTTTGCCTTTTATTTGAGATCGTGTGTTGCATTGTTAAGTATTTAATAAAACATTGTACGACTATTGATCAAATTAAATGTACGACGAAATACTTATAAATATACATATATAATATAATAACAAATGATATATGAAAATAGTAAATATAAATCAAGAACAGTATTATTATGCAACGGCTCAAATATTACCGTAGTATATTAATTAATTAATTTGAAAATCGGAATTAATGGATTGTACTATGAGTATGTGAATGGGAAAAGTAAAATCAAATCAAAGTTATATACATGAAGGAGATGAATAATTGGTTGTGGTCGACAGCTACCTTGAATGAATGGGTTCCTCCTCATTCTCAATCTCACAATCAAATCCATGGCCATGGTTGTCAACTGTGATTAATGTGGCCAACTTTGTAACGGTGAAGCCCTGGCTGGAGGGAGATGGAAGAGTCTCTGCTTTCAAAAAATGGAAAAAGCAGATGCTGTGTCTGCTGGAGAGTCAAGACTTGGTGGGCTTCGTGGACGGCGGCAGAATCTTGCCCCTAGATATTGATAATGATGAGCAGAAGCTGTGGAGAAGAACTGACAGGCTTTTCCAAGGATGGATTCTTGGATCAATCGGGGAAGACGCGCTCGACGCCGTGCTGGAGGAGAAAACTGCCAGAGACGTCTGGGTAGAGCTGGAAAACATTTTTAATCAACAACAAAGTAAGATTTCTATCTCCACAAAAAAATATATGTATATCATTTATTAATTTTAGATGTTTAAGACTTTAGTTTTCATTTTTTGTGGTTTTATTTTCTGTGAAATTTATTTTTATTAAGAATTTGAAAATTAAAAAAAAATAAAGAAACAAGGAGCATACAGTGAACCTCTGTGGTAGATAACCAGTCAAACATTATATCAAAGGTGAAAAATGGATGTTATGCATTCGCAAGCTAACTTGACACCTTCATAGATTTCTCAGGTGTGGAATATCCATTGCCGTCCACTGTGAATGTGGCCAACTTTGTGACGGTGAAACCGTACCTAGATGGAAACAGCGATTTCAAAATATGGAAAGAACAGATGCTGTGTCTGCTGGAGAGCCAAGACGTGGTGGGCTTCGTCAACGGTGAAGTCCTGCCGCCGGAGAATACTACTACTAGTACTGATCATGCCTGGAGAAGAACAGACAGGCTTGTCAAAGGATGGATTTTAGGATCCATCGGGAAAGACGCGCTCCAAGCCGTGTGGGAGGAGCATACTGCCAAGGATGTCTGGCTTGAGCTCGACAACATTTTCAATCACCAGCCCCAACAAAAACAAAGATTCCTCTCTTCTGAAACAACTTAATCATTTAATTTTGAGGGTTCAGTTTCAATAAAATTTACTTTTTCATTAGAAATTTGAAAAGTGGAAAAAGAAAAAAAAAAAAAAAATGAGAACCGAGAAGGGGCATCATGTGACCCTCTATGGTAGATAACCAGTCATAACCGAGGTAAGAAAATGGATGTTATATGTTCACAAGCTTGGGACACGAAAACTTTGACACCATCATGGATTCCGCAGGAGTGAAATATCCATGGCCGACAAATGTGAATGTGGCCAACTTTGTATCGGTGAAGCCCTGCCTAAAAGGAGATGAAAGGGAAAGAAAATTTAATCTGTGGCAACTACAGATGATTCATCTGCTGCGGAGCCAAGACCTTATCGGCTTCATTAAAGGTGAAATAGAGGCTCCAGAGAATACTGATCCTGAGCAGTCGCAGAAGGCGTACGCGTGGATAAGAACAGATTGGCTTGTGAGAGGATGGATATTTGGATCAATCGGGGAAGACCTGCTCAACTCTGTATGCGACAAGGTAACTGCAAGGGATGTCTGGCTGGAGCTCGACAAGATTTTCAAAGACCAATATCCTCAACCAAGTAAGATATTCAGGGTTTGAGTTGTAGAGTTATTTAATTTCTATGAAATTTATTTTTAATTAAAAACTGAAAATTAAAAAAATATATATATTGAGAAGCTCTCTACTAATACAAGATGATGATCGTTTTTTATTTTTATTTTTATTTTTAGGCGGAGACTATAGCAAGTATTTGGCAGTGTACCAAGCAGCACTGAAAGGTGATTGGGAAACTGCAACAAATTTCTTCGGTGAAGATAATATAAATGATTTAGCCACAACCGTTATTAGTTCCTACTCAGAAACTGCTCTCCATGTAGCCGTTCTGTCTGGAAAAGCAAATGTTTTCGTGGAGAAGTTGGTGCAGTTGATGCCATGCGAGGCTGACGCTCTCGCCGATATTTATGGGGACACGGTCTTACACAATGCTGCAGACATTGGAAACACAGAAGCTGTGAGGGTTTTGGTGAACAAATATCCAACTTGGCTGCATATTTTTAATAAAAGTAATACGCTTCCGGTCTTGAGTGCAGCCTTAAGCTGCAAAAAAGGTACTCTTAAGTTGTTGATATCCAAGCACGAGGATAACCCCGAGCAAAACATATTTGAAGGCCAACTGGGAGTGGAGCTGTTGAATTGTATAATAGTTTCTGAATACCTTGGTAAGACCTGAATCCAATTATATATCCAAGTGTAATTAATTAGCTCAATTGCCTACTGATATGTTGTTATGCTTTCCTGTCAGATGTTGCATTGAAATTGGCTAGGAATCATCCAAATTTGTCTGTACTAACAGATAATGACGATTTATCTGCATTATTAGTGCTTGCAACGATGCACACCCTATTCCCGAGGTTGGAGACTTTTAGCTGGTGGCGTTGGCTCATTTACCATTGTAAGTAAATATACCAACCGCTTAATTTTGGTAAAAACTTGCGTTAGGCATGTCTAAATGGTATAGGTGGGTTTTATCCATTCCCAAATGGGTTCACCCATTCCAAATAGGATTTATTAATCCACAATTAGGGTATATTAGATAAGTTTAACTTGGATTAATGGCTAAAACCCGCCTAAACAATTTTTCACTCTCTTCAAATAGAATCGGTTTCTTAAATATATGACCACATTGCTTTATAGTTTGTCGGTGAGACTGTTCTTGTCGTTGAACATAGTGCTGATCATTCTTTTTTCTTCTTATATATTACCACCATTTGTTCAAATTAATTATCCTCTGAGAAGGTATCCCTTTGAAAAAGTCTACAAGTGAAGATTCATTGGTTGCTGCGGCTGACATTGAAAACGATAACAAAGACGGTGCAGTGCAGGATTACTTATACACTAATATATTAAGAGTAGGTCAGAAGATGGGATTCGTGATTTGGACTGCCATTGAACGCATAGGTAAGGAATACCCATCTCTGGCAAATGGGTGCGTTGTTTGTTTCACCTCACTGACAGTTGAGCAAATGTTAATTATATTAGTGCCTAAAGTGAAAATGCTGCGGAAAAAGAAAGCAAAGCATCAACAAGCCCTTCAACTTGCAAAATTCTTGTGCGACCAACTACTATCTTCGCCTCATGAAACACAACCTTCTACTATATTTCAGAAGACGATATTGGTGGCCGCTCAGTGTGGTATCACTGAGATTGTGGAAATGATCATACACAAGTATCCTGAGATTATTTATCACATGGATTCCAACTACATGGATGTATTTCAACTGGGCGCGAGTCATCGCTTTGAAAATATTTTCAACCTCATATATAATATGAGCGACCGTAAGTACATATTTTACAACTGAAGCAACAAAAATGGAAACAATTTGATGCACATATGCGGGAAACTAGCCCCACCTGACAGACTCAATCTTGTGGCTGGTGCAGCTCTGCAAATGCAACGGGAATTGCAGTGGTTCAAGGTAACGTCTCATGTATATATATACAGTTTGTGATGATCATATAATTAATATGCATCTATAATTGGCATTATCTAAATGTAACATTCTACTCCCTCCGTCCCACCAGATTAGTCCATATTTCCATTTTTGTCTGTCCCACTAGATTAGTCCACTTTCTTAAAATGGAAAAAAATTCCCTCACATCAATAAAATATTAATTCCACTATACTCACAAACATTGGTTTCTGTGCCGAAACCAAACTGGACTAATCTAATGGGACGGAGGGAGTATTTAATATATGCAGGAGATGGAGAAACATGTCCACCCTTCACGGAGAACATGGCCAAACAATGAAGATCAGACTCCACAAATGATATTCAGGGAGGAACACAAGAATCTGAAAGCAGAAGGAGAGAAGTGGATGAAAGACACTGCTAACGCGTGCACTATTGCATCAGCACTAATTGCAGCAGTCATGTTTGCTGCTGCTTTCACTGTTCCTGGTGGCCTTAAATCTGATACTGGCATCCCATTATTCTCAACCCAACCTGCATTCAACTTGTTTGCTCTATCGGATGCCATCTCCTTGTTCACTTCCATCTTTGCTCTCCTCATGTTCCTATCCATCTTGACTTCTCGATATGCAGAGGAAGACTTCCTGTACGTTCTGCCCAAGAGGCTCAGCATCGGCCTTCTTAGCCTCTTCATCTCCATTACTTTTATGATGGTTGCCTTCTGTGCTACATTCTATCTCGTTCTCCGCAGAGACGACTCATGGTATCAGCTATTACTGGGAGCATTCGCTTGCTTCCCTGTCACTTCCTTCGTGTTGTTGCAATTCCCACTTCTAGTAGACGTCGTCTGGTCAACCTACGGCCCTGGTATTTTCGGCAAGAAAACTAATCGTCTTCTTTATTGATCATTTGTGTTCATGGAAAATCATGTTCCAGAATATTTCTCTGCTTTCTATATCATTGATGTATGGATATTATTACCAACTTTTTTATGATGTTATCCCTGTTCTGTTATTTATAATAAAATTTCAATTTTAAATAGCTTTTCTAATTAATGTACATTATTTAATTACTTATATCGAAATTGGGACAATTCTATTTTTTATTATTAAATATAGTAATTGTAATATATTATAATTATATAGTTAATGCCATGTTGTCGCTAATTACCCCTGCTTTTGTGTTTTAGGATTGGGAAGATCAATTAAAGTACCTACTTATAAACTGGAGATGACATATATACTATATTATATTGTATTGATCTATAGTATTAAAAAAAAATACTCTCTCCGTTCCGATTATATAGTCCGGGTTACTATTTTAAGATGTTTCAATTATATAGTCCAGTTTCTATAATTGGTATTGTTTTTATATGGTCATTTACCATTACATCCCTAAATAATCTTGGAAAATGAGAATATTAAATGTAATATTATGAAAATGAGAAGTTAATTAATGCTTTAAATAAGGGTAATGTTGGAAGTTTTGTTTAAATATTAAATAATTTTTGGCAAACGTGCAAGATCAAAGTGGACTATATAATCGGAACGGAGGGAGTAATCAATTTCATCCATTGTCAAAAGTATAATCTATGCCAATTTTATATCCACCATTCATCAAAAGCAATCAATCTCAGTCATTCATCAAAAGCACAATTTATGTCAAATTAATTTTCATCGTTCATTCTGTTCATAAAAAAACAAAATCCATGTCAATTTGTTCTAAAAAACTATCTAATGCAAGATTTATACACATGATAATTTAGTTGATATTATTTAATCAATGTAATTCTATTTTCAATGTTGTAATTTGGATTTGTGATTTAATTTAATGTAACTGTCTTGTTTTAAGAAATCTTAGTGTAATCTAATCAATGCAATTTATTTGTATTTAATAGTCTTATAATTTATAATTTTACTATTTTAATTATAACTATTAATATTAATCTTGAAAATAAAATCAGATAAAAATTATAGATAATATTGTGGTTGGATGGTTGCTGATTGTTATGGTTAGGTTGATATGATATTTATGATTGTATGATTAAATACTAAATTGGTTGGATGATTGCGGGATTACTGTTATATTTAATTTAATTGTGACAAATTTGTTAATCATTCTTTTGAAATACTCCATATTAGTAGATTATTTTGCACGAAAAAATAAAATAGAAAAGAAACCCTAGAGAGGGGGTAAAAGAGGGAAGACACATAAAGATCGGGAACACAGCCTCCTCTACGCCTCTCCTCACCTGCACAGGAAAATAAACCTAAATTCATATCCCCCACCATTCATACTCCAATCGCTGTTTATTCTAACCTAACAAATCCTACTTCTATACGCTGCACACACCTCAAATCAATTCAATCCATCCGTTGCCGTTTTATATAGATGGAAGAAATCACAGAGAGAGTGAACAACATTGCCATCGCCGGAGATACTCAGAAGAAGAATCGAATCCAGGTCTCCAACACCAAAAAGCCGCTCTTCTTCTACGTCAATCTCGCCAAGGTAATTATTACTTTTCTTCTCTTTCAGATTTCTTTTGCATTCGTCATATTGTTGATGTAAGGAGTCTAATTTTGATTTTGTGGATCTGAATTGGGGGTTTCTATTGTGTGCAGAGGTACATGCAGCAGCACAACGAGGTGGAGCTTTCGGCTCTCGGAATGGGTATCTTTCGTCACTTATTTTGTTGTTTCTCTTAGATGCATGGATTGTGTTCGTTTTGTTTCTGTATCCAGTTTATTGAGCTCAAAATTTAACATTTTTATATGTGGGGGTTGATGATGTAGGTTCAAGATATCGTCATTAACATTGGGCTAGATTTTGGTTTGGCTATTTTGATGTGAATCCTAATATGTGCTATTTGGGAAATACTTTTCACATTCTGCTGTTTATTAAATGTATTCACGTGTTTTTAGTATTAGGTAATTTTCTTCATTAAGCCGAAACAGCCATTTATTCTAGAAGATGTGTATAAACCTAGTCACTTTCTGTTTTACCCCCTTTGCTCATTCTCTTTCATATCTCTCTGCTGCAATAATTAAGACGCGAAGTATGGATTAGTTTGTCCTATATTCCTGAAGCATGTAGTTAGGAACTTAGGATAGCTGCTCAAAAATATCATGTCCTGCCATTTTCATACTCTATGAATACTTAATAGAAAAGTTAATAGCAGATATGCTAATGCAGAATAAGTTTTATCCTATTCATAAAGTTGCAGCAGCAACAATGTTACAATGCTGAGATGATATTTTTGCTGTATTTAATGTAATTGTTGGTTGATGGTTGTATGCATGTTGAGATGCACAGATACACTACTAGCTGTGTAGCTCCTTTAGGGTAATTCCGTTATCCAATGAGCATTCTCAACCTCAGTCAGTGTTCAAATACTTTCTTGAATTTTAGCTTGGAGTATCACATACGGAGCTAGAGTTTAAATGTTATATTTAGAGATTTCCTGTTGTGAAAGTCATGAAGTAGAGTGATAGAAGAATATAAGTCATTCCATTTCACTCAGATTATTACTATTGATAATCGCTCTTTTCCATACATTTACAGCTATTTCAACAGTTGTTAGTGTTGCTGAGATCCTGAAGAATAATGGATTTGCAGTTGAGAAGAGTAAGACTCTAGTGTTATTTCTTTTTATCTTTTTATTTTGTAATTTTCATATTGACAAAAATATAATGTTGACACACTGCAGAGATTATGACTTCTACTGTTGAAATCAAAGATGAGTCTAGAGGGCGACCAATCTCGAAAGCCAAAGTAAGTCGGTTATCTAGAAGTTCATGTTTATTATTTAACCAAGTGGGACTGAAATGCAATTAGAGGTTTATACTGTTTGAGGGATGGTTTAAATCTGTTAAAACAAAGAGGTCATTCTTTTTGGAAATAAAATGCTCTTTCAAAGAGAAGCTGATCCTACCATAACTATTGGTTATGTCCATTCTGATTCAACTAGAAAAACTGAATGTGATGTCATTTGTTCCATGCATGATAAAATGTCAGCCTCTCCTGCCTGAAATGGTGGAAATATTCTTTTTAACCAAGATGAATGAATGGCTGAAATATGAAGGTTGCCTTTGGAAAAATAGTAATTTGTTCTTTTTCTAATCTTCAATCATAATCCCAGTCTAAATTCCTCTTATTATTAGATATCTACAGACTCTGTTCCTTCTTTGTATCTTACACTTACTTTATTTTAAAATATTAACTTTGAACTTTGTAGTGTTTTGTGATGAGGATTTAAATTTCATAATCTGAAGATTTTCTATAAATTTTAACAAATGATGATTTATATTTAAAAATGTTGTTTGAGAAGGTTTTGATAACACAGTATTTTGTTAAAGCTATTTTGTGTAATGCATATATATAAAAGACTCAAAACAGAATGCCAAAATAAATTTCATACCTTTTACAGACTTCAGAACAGAGGCCTCGATGGTGAACTTTGGGTTTCGCACGTCTAACTTTCTATTTGATTTTACACTAGTCTAATTTGTGATGCACGTTTCTATAGCCTCCACCACGCTTCCTTTTTGCCTTGGGTTTTTTGGTGTGTTTTTAACTTGTCATGCTACATTGTTTCTGTTGAAGTATTCTTATATAATGTTCCTTTGATTATATTGTTACTAAATAGATTGAGATAGTGCTGGGAAAGACGGAGAAATTTGATGAACTGATGGCAGCTGCTGCAGAGGAGAGAGCAGCGGCAAACAATGAAGAGCAAAGTTAAAAATGTGTTTTGTTCATGTTTTTTTTTATTTATTTTAATTATTAGGATCTTAAATTTGAGCAAATATTTGAATGCATTTCCTAAGATAGAACTCCTAGATGTAGTCAACCTAGGATTTTGGGTGCGGTCAGCCTGGCAGCTGTGAAGAAGAAATTATGTTAGCGACCCAAAAACAATCTCCTTCTATTATGAACTGATGGCAGCTGCTGCAGAGGAGAGAGTAGCGGCAAACAATGAAGAGCAAAGTTAAAAATGTGTTTTGTTCATGTTTTTTTTTATTTATTTTAATTATTAGGATCTTAAATTTGAGCAGATATTTGAATGCATTTCCTAAGATAGAACTCCTAGATGTAGTCAACCTAGGATTTTGGGTGCGGTCAGCCTGGCAGCTGTGAAGAAGAAATTATGTTAGCGACCCAAAAACATTCTCCTTCTATTCAAAATACAGATTTCTTGTCACAATATACATTTTTTGTTTACCTGTGAAAATATTATCAAATATATGTATCCTTGTCAATCAAGATTACATGTTCTTCAAGTGTGCTGCAATAAAAGTTTTGGAGACTCCGCAGTTAATGCATATTGCATGTATATTCTTCAATCTATATATTTTCAATGAATGTTTTGGAATTTTTCAGGGTATAAATTATAATAATGTGAATACCATGTCTGTGACTCTGGTATTATACTTAATGTTTAATTAACCTACGAAAATAAATTTGCTAGAGAGAATAATGTGAATACCATCCCACTTCAATTGTTCCATTTTTCTTTTTCGTTCCACTCTTTCTATTGCCACCTTAGACTATGTTTAACAGTAACCGGGTCAACCACCCAATCACTTCAATATTTAATTAATTTATCTTTCATTCACGTCACTCAACTCAAATTTTACAAATTTTATCAATGACCACTCAACCACACCATTATATATAATTATTCTATTTAGTTTATTTATTTTTTATTTTTAAAATAAAATTATTACTTATAATTTAATTAATAAAAAATATAAATTGAACAATTAAATGTAATATAATATTGGTGAGAATATTAAAATACAATATGCATATTGTTGTGGGTGTTTTTTTGTGTAACTTAGGAGCCCAAGAACAATAGAATTGGTAGGATAAACTGATGCGTGTATTAAAATGGCAAGTAGGAATTCCGATCACGGAAGATTGAGCGAATACAAGGAAAGATACGGATCTAAACAAGTAATGCTAAAAATGAAGTAAATACAGAGTAAGTCGTGCTATATCGAGCTATAGCTTTGTTGCGACAATTCTCACTTTTTCATCCGTCCCGAGATTGTGTTCTTCCGGAAATATATATAGCCATTTTTGGAATAACGCTCCACTCTTGAATTCCGCAATTTCCGCCGAGCTTTATTGCTGATTTATCCGTTTCACGATCAAAAGGTCCGTTCTTCCCTATTTAAGCATGCTTTTAATATCGAACCATAGTTTTGAATCTTCACAACTCGAAACCATAATGATCGACCTATCATAATGGGCCTCATCCAGAGTCCAAGCCCAAATGTTGAACAGGCTACCTTTTAATGGGCCGCCTCTATTTTCAAAATATTGACCTCAACACATATCAAAATTAGTCTTTATTTGTAGAAAATGAAAAATTATGAATTTAGATATATCAATTTTTAGTATTGAATTTGTAAAAAATTAATGTACAAATAGAATAGTGACAAATGTCAACATCCTATTGACACAATAATTGACACAATAATAAATAGTTTAAAGAAAAGGAGGTGGGACCCACATACCATTTGTGGTTGAGTAGGTCTGTGGTTGGCCAAAATGTAGAGAATTTACACCATTTTTTATTTAATTTTAATAGTAATATTTGATGTGGCGGTTGAGTTGGGTGTTGAGAGGTTGCTAATATTTATAATCTTACTTAAAATTACCTAAACTAGAAAATTAATAAACACTTACTAATAAAATATTAATTTTTCCTATCTCTTCTACTAGCATTAATTATTATGTTCAACCCATAAATGACTATTATATAGAGACAGAGGTAGTATATTTTAATATTATAAAATAAAATATTATATATATTTGTACATGACATAGTGTAGACTTAATACTAAAGATATTAAAAATTTGAAAACATAATGGTAAGGTTTTGCATATGAACTATTAATCATGAATTCAAGAACAGAAAAAAAAAAAAATTCTATTTCGCACCTCGACTTAAAAGAAATAAAAATAAAAACTATCAATGTTTGAAGTTTTTTTTAATAGTCAATGTATGAAGTTAAGGTACTCATAAACTACTTGAATATCAAAATTTGTAATTTATCTCAATTCAATAAAAATTTATTCAATTATTTTTAGAGTATTCATTTATTAAATAAGTAAAAGTACAAATATAATACCTCCTCCGTCCTGATTTCTAAGGTTAAGAGTTATAAGTGTAGAATGAGTTAGTGGAATAAAAATTTTATTATTGAATTTGAAAAAAATGCTATTTTTAAAAAAGAGCCAATTTAGTTGGGACACCCAATTTAATAAAAGGACCTGGAGGAAGTAATATTTAATTTGTGAACAAGCTTTAAGATTTGAAATTCTTATGTTTATAAATTCATAGTTTTATACTTTGAT
Source organism: Plectranthus barbatus (assembly GCA_026898455.1). Lineage (NCBI taxonomy): Eukaryota > Viridiplantae > Streptophyta > Magnoliopsida > Lamiales > Lamiaceae > Plectranthus > Plectranthus barbatus. The sequence continues at coordinate 826,964 of JAPKLW010000102.1, read as the reverse complement.
TAAGAATAAAAAGAATAAATTTGAGCAAATATAAGTCTTTCATTAACATTATTAGTCATAAAAACAAAATAATTCTCGGCAAGTATAATTTTTTATAAAAATAATTAAAAGAATAATAATATTTAAAAAAAAATAAAATTCAGAAAAAGCACCTGCTCGAGTTTATTTCAATAACAAACTTATTGCGAGAATAAACAAGTCAAATTTAAACATTACAACAATCAATTCAACTCAACTCGATTGATTATACCCATTCCAACTGCAACTAGAAAATAACAGGCTGATTAACGTCAACCTTGATTCAAGATCAAGAACAACTCAGGGCACAGTTTGGAACATGCTGCACCATTCAAGATTCAGTGGGATTTCATCGAAACATCACCACACCACATCACTCATCGTATTCGTATCACACAATCAACACAAATGGTTAAGGTTATGATAAGCAAGACCAGCACCTCACTCAGAAACCAATCAAGCAGCACTAATCCCGCAAGAACTATCCATTAATGCTACTAGCAAAGAACAAAATCAATCTAACAAAGTATTCAAAAGATTCAGTAACAAAAAACAGAGCACCATCACATGTATCAGGCATAAATGGAACAATGCCCATATTCTGATGATGCAAGTTTAAAACTAATGATAATGTAAAGTCATTTCTCAAGTCACAATACCCAGGCAATATGAGCAAAATACCCAGCAACATGAGATGACAAAAGTCTGTTTAAGATGCTAAAATAGGGAATAATACATATAAGAAGATGCATAAGAAAAAAACAGAACCTAATCAGCCATTGATCCATCCTTCCTCAAGAACAATCAATCCAATCTCTCATCATTGTGTGAATCCTCTAACTCATCCTGCAAAAAAAAGAGCCTCTCATATTGGGGATCAAACACCATTTACCAGTCAATTGTGTGCTTCACTCTTCCTGGCTCCGCTGTTCTCTCCTTCCCTCTCCTCCAACAACCTTCCAGCTTCCTCATCAGCTTGCTGCGTCTTCTTCTGAGCATCCTTCGCCTTCATCGCCTTCAGCTTCGCGTGATTGTAATACCCCACGCCCAAGAACGCCAACCCATAACCAAACAAATTGATGGGAGTCACAGTGTCCTTGATCACAGACCAGGAAAACGCAATCAAGAGCCAGTCTTTCACCACACCAGCCACGTTCATCGTCAGAGCAGAAGTCTTTCCGACAAGCAAGAACACAGCGAGATTCAGCGCAAACGCACACAGCGAATTGCTCCCGAAAATCACGTAATCGAAATGGAAGCTTGAGTTCTCCTTCAGAATCGGGAACTCAACGATAACCCACGGGAAAAACAAGAAGACCAAGCAGCACGGCGCCACGTAATACAGAGAAGTAATCGGATTGAGCGTGATCCCTTTAGAAGTGAGCAAGATCTGGATCATCACGAGCCGCGTGGCCTCGAACGCCACGGCCCCCAATTGCAGAAGAACCCCCCAAGTATCGAACTTGGCCTCGCCGTAGGCCGCAATCCCCACCCCAATCGAGATCGAAATCATATTCGCCATGGTCTCCGAATTGTACGCATCTTTCTTCAGCAGAACACCGATTGTGTAGACGGCCACCGGCATTAGCGCCTTGAGCATTTGAATAAATGAGACAGAGAGATAAATGTAAGCCGAATTAGACAGCCACAGAGAGAGAGAGTACAAGAGCCCGATCGGGACCACAGATTTGAGATACAGATCCCACGACATGGTGACGGGCTCGACAGCCTTGAACACTCGAACGATGAGGTAAGCGATCGAGGAGCAGAAAGCCATGTGAATCATGGTGAGGGAGATGGGGTAGGGCCAATTGTACAACTTCCGATCCAGAATGTACTTGTTGTAGACGATGACCATGAAGGAGAGGAAGATCCAGATAGCGACGTACGTATAAGAGAGGACGATCTTCTTGAGCATCCCATCACTCAAATTGCCGCCTTTCCCCATTGTCGGAGCTTGATTGTTTCAGTTGTGGCGAGAGAGGTAAAAAGGGGGGCGATACGTTTTGGGTGAGAGAGGTTCTCGTTTGGCGTTTTGATTGAGATTTGCGAGTGATATTTTTCTGTGTTTTAGTAGAAGAGATCGATTTTGACTCAGAAAAAAAGAAATTAAATAAATTCAAGACCCATGTCGTTTTTCGATTTTTCATTAATGTGGTACACATCTCGATGCATACGTTGTCACCTTCTTGGCTCTCCAAGTGTAACCAATCAAGCTATTCACTTTTATTTTTTCTTCTTAATTTTTGAGTCAATTCAATCTAAAATAATGGGTTTAACAGTATTAACACTAACAAAGTCAAGAATTAGATTTAGAAAATAAAAAACCAGATTTAGAATATTTTGTCTGGGTAGCTCAACTGCATTGTGTTTTTAGGTAGCTGTGACCACTAATTTCAATATTTTTTTTTTTATCAAAGATTCGATCTTGGATTTGGATCTCATGTTTTTATCAGCACATTAAAACTTCGTGAGGATTTTCTTGAAATTCAAATGAAGGGATTTGGGTTAGATACTTAGATCTCATGGGAGAGAATTTACTTTTCTTTTCTGACTGTAGTATCAGTTTATTACTGTGTGTGAGCTTGCAAAATTTACTTTTCCGAACTGTTTCATTTAACCCATTAATTCAGCATTCATTTTTCATTTATCATGCTCGCTGGGGCTATGAATTTCATGGGGTTCTGCGAGAAAACTGTGATATCAATATGTGCAGTTCTTGGGTTGCATTCTGATGAATTGACAAGGAAATTAGGTGGGGATTTAGTTAATTTTTTATGCTCGTCGTCCCCACCTGTTCGACATAATTACTCAGTGGGAATTCACGGACGAAAACAGAGGAGCATCCCAAGAATCTTTAAAATCTGCCGCTTCATTAACTAAAGTAACTTTTAACATTCCCCACCCACACGGCTTCCAACCACAATAAAATCTTCACAAACCGGATGCTGCTCTAGGAGTTTGAGCTCCCAATGAACGATTCTATATGCCAGCAAGTAGTCGAGCTGAAGAATCTTGGATTTCTACATGGAAATCAGCAAGCCTTTGCACCAGAACAAATGGCTGCTGCCGCTGGTTTTCTCTCTCCTAACCTCCTCTCTCCTCATCATCCTAACCCTTTTCACCGCTGTCCCATTAAGCCGGACACTCGAAATCAAACCACAAGCTCCCGTCTTTGTCGAATCGAAGATGCTCGTTGCTCCTGCAAATCCCACCTCCAGAATCCCAAGATTGGCCTACTTGATCTCTGGCTCGAGTGGAGATTGTGAGAGTTTGAAGAGAACTCTGAAAGCTTTGTATCATCCATTGAACCAGTATGTTTTGCATTTGGACCTGGAAGCGAAGGCGGAGGAGAGAATTGAGCTGGTGGAATTCGTGAGGAATGAAGCTGTGTTTGAGCAAGTTGGGAACGTGAGGGTGGTGCTCAAGTCTAATTTGGTGACCTATAGAGGTCCGACTATGGTTAGTAATACGCTCCATGCTGCAGCAATTTTGTTGAAGGAAGGTAGAGATTGGGATTGGTTCATCAATTTGAGTGCCTCTGATTACCCATTGATCACTCAAGATGGTATTTTTTTTCTTCATGACCTTTGATTTGCACTTTTTGACTGATCCCATATTTAATAGAAAAATGAAATAATCTCTCCCAGTATCTGCTATGTTGTATTTAGTTAGATGACATCCTTAACCTTTTGTCCATAGTTTTCATTGTTTTCTTGTTTGAATGTTGGTAACTAGATGACAAGTGCCAAGAGTTGAATGGTAAAATCCTGTTTGTCTTTAGTTTTTGTCTGAGTATGTTACTGCCTGCATCATTTTGGACCAACTGCTTTTGTGTATCAACCACATTTTTTCCCTCTTGCTTCTTGCTAATTGTTCAAAATTTCTTCTTTTATTCAACAGACATGCTTCATACTTTATCAACCGTTCCGAGGGACCTGAACTTTATTGAGCATACAAGTGACATTGGTTGGAAGGAGTAAGAATTATTCTTTTTACTCATTTTTCTGGGATTTATTTGCCTTATATTTGTTCATATGATTTTGAAGTGCAGCTTTAGAGTTGATTTGTGATGTTATTGGGTATTGTAGATACCAAAGAGCCAAGCCTGTTATAATTGATCCTGGCCTTTATAGCGTGCATAAATCTGAGCTTTTCTGGATCAGTGAGAAGCGCAAAGTTCCTACTGCATTCAAGCTTTTCACAGGTTAGAACAATTCATATTCTTATGGAAGAATCTCGTTATTTGATTCTTTATTTTTCTCAAAAAATATGTTCAATTAATTCTTGTCAAGTTATGTTCATAATTCCTATGCAAACCTTATTGAAAAAACTGAAGTTTGATGAATGTTCTTATCTGTTGCACAGAATCTGTTTTATTAAAATTCTCTTTGTTTTCACAACTGCAAATAAAACAAATCCATGACCGAAAAGTGTTACTGAAATGCTTTGGTTTTAGGTGCTTTAAGAGTGGAGATGATATCTGGACACCCTTCTCATTGATTCATTGAAATTTAATGTCTACATGTTTTGTTTTTTTTTTTTCTTCTGTGGGATCGTCACAATACATGTCATTCATATTTGTTCATAAATACTTCCCTTCCTGCTTTACGTGTTTTACAACAGTCCTCAAATATAAATATTAATGACATAGTCATGGTGGTTGGTGTCTCTCTAATAAATGGGCCATATAAACTTCAGGAGCTGCTATTCTAGGTTCAAATCAATATATATTCTTAAATGCAACCCGTGAGGTAGGGGACTGATCTTATTGCATTGAATGTAACTGTGAAGTAAGCTTTTTATGGTCTCACTGTCAAATGTTTTGGTCTATTGTCCATAAAATCAGATTTTGAACCTGCAGATATGTCACCCTATGTTGCCCTAGCTTATGCTTCATGGGCTTAGACTTTTACAATTGCTTTGTGTAGCACCAGTTAAGTTGTTTCAATATTTTGCTTGGGTTTAACAAGTGAACTTGTATGACTATGGCAATCGAGTGTGCATGCCTCAATCTTGCAAAGATTGTTGGCACACTTTGATACTGTGCTCAATCTGTGAGATTGGACAAGAAAAAACTTGTTCATTATTGAGTTCACATCCATCAATTTTTGAGTTGTTGAATCATGCTTGCAATTCCAAAACACCGCTGTCTTAGCTTAGCTCCACTTATTTATTGTGTTATATTGAACAGTTTGCTAATTTGCTTCTTGGCACGTTTTTATGCCTCTGAGATTATCACACATGTTCTCTGAAAACCAAATTTCACTAAATCTTGTAAGAAGAGAGTTGCAGTTTTAAAGTAAGCTACAATTTTAGGTCTTGTTTTGGCTTAGTGCGTGTACCAGCAGCAATTTTCATAAGAAAATTAGTCTTTAGAAGTTAGAAGTAGAGTATCAATTATTGATGGCAACTCTGAAAAATCAACATAAATCTCTATGAACTTGGCGTGATATTTACCTAAAAATCCCATCATTGTAGACTTACTAATGCATTATGATCCTCGATTTTAGCTGATTTTTGCTGGAACCATATGTGCTGCCTTACAGTTTTCTATCTGCAACATTCATGCAGGTTCAGCTTGGATGATGCTGTCGCGTTCCTTCATCGAGTTCTGTTTATGGGGCTGGGACAACCTGCCCAGAATCGTGCTAATGTATTACTCAAACTTTCTTTCATCACCAGAGGGGTACTTCCACACAGTGATATGCAATGCAGAAGAGTTCCGCAACACTACTGTGAACCACGACCTCCATTTCATCTCGTGGGACAACCCTCCCAAGCAGCACCCACATTTCTTGACAGCAGATGATTATCAGAGGATGCTCGACAGCAATGCTCCCTTTGCCAGGAAATTCACAAAGGATGAAGCTGTTTTGGATAGGATTGATTCTGAGCTCTTGGGCCGTAAAACCGATGGCTTCGTGCCTGGCAGTTGGTGCAATGGGACGGACACAAATGGAGGTATTGGGATAGACATCCCTACAAATATCACTGAACTTAGACCAGGACCTGGTGCTGAAAGATTCAAAACTCTGCTTGATGGATTGATTTTGGATAAAGATTTCCACGTGAAGCATTGCATTTAGCAGTGTATTTCTGATTATACGAATATTAGGGTAAAAAAAAAAGCTAACTTTCAGAACTTGTGGCTCAAAATCAGACAAGATTCATAATTGGACAAGAGTAGCATAGATTTACACAAACCTGTATGATTTGGGTGTCAGTGTGAAGCTGGAATTTGAAATATAGTTATGCATATTTCAATGTTTCTCAACAGCATAATATTCTTGGTTCAAGAAAGCATAACTTCATGAATGAAATTGGGGAGCTTGTTCAAAGAGGTGCTTCTGTTGCAAGATTAGCTGCACCTCAAGGGCCACAAGGCTTGTTCCTCCTACACCTCATTCATGGCGACTATTAGCTTCTTCACTGATTGGTTATTTTTCCTGATTTGCTATAATGTCCTTGATGTGAGAGTAGCAAGAGAATGTCAAGCCCTCTTTGCAGGCCATACATCAAAACAGGGTCATCTTTCAAGAATTTCCAGATGCTAAAACTCTTGCAATGGTGGCTGACTGTGGTGTGTCCATCTCCAAGCATGCTTCTCGAGCAATATATTACTTCAATATGAAACATTGTCGGTGCAAGGTAGTATTAGTGGAGCTGAGACAAATGATGATGTGTGTTTGGAGTTGCAACTCTTTATGGATTTTTGTGGTGTTTTGCTGGAAGATGACAACAGAAATGTTGTTGGTCAAATACCATCCACCTTGAGGACAAGGTGGTTTTGAAGTGGTTGGGAGTGATACACTCATTCTCGAGGTCCAGTCTCAACAGCCCAAGTGTTGTTAATCAGTAGCCCAACCAATTACTTTTGAAGGCCCAAATAATTAGGTTTATGTCTTTTTATATATCTATATATATATATATATATATATATATATATATATATATATATATATAGTTTTTTAATGTATCAAAGGATTTGTGAATGAATGAACTAAGCTGTTTAGCTTCTTCTCTTCCTCTGTCATTATTTCTCTCTACTCTTTATCTCTATATTCCAGGAGTTTGAGCCGCTCGAAGTGCTCCATATACTTAGTACGATACTAAGATCATATCAGCTCGATAGAGTTGGGTCCAAAAATTCAAGGATTGACCCGATTAATTTTTTATTAATATTTTCTTATCATAATTATATTGCTAAAATTTACTTATAGTATTTAATATCATATTTCTTGATTATGTTTTAAGTTACATAATATAAATAATCTATAATCGATAATTAAATCCTTAGAAATTCTTAATCACGGCGTTAAAATATATTTAAATATTGATAAAAAATAATATATTTTAAATATTTAAATATATGAATGTATAAAAATTGTGATGCATTTTGGAAATTTTTTTAATATAAAATAAATATTTTGTACGTATTTTATTATATAAAAGATGATTAAAGTGAGAAAATATTTAATGATGTGAAAAAATATTATAAATAAAATAGAATTTATAATTCATCCACATGACGATCTAGTTCAAGAAATGATGTGTTAGGGTTAGGATTGTTAAGATATTATATATCTTTTGTATATCTTTGTATATAGATTTGTGTATCTTGTAAATTCTTAGTTTAGATACGTTTTCTCTCCTATATATACATCCTCTGTAATCATATTTTATTGAGTGAAATAAGAGATAATTTTCTCTACATGGTATCAGCCTAATAATTGGCCAAAACCCTAACCCTAGATTCGTCCCTCTCCTCTCCCAGTTCGCACGCCGCCAATCTTCATGGCCGCTCGAACGGACGACGACGATCTCCTATCTCTACCTCTCTCCACCATGATTCACATGGTAAATATCAAACTCACCGCCGCGAATTATATGTTGTGGCATGCACAAATAGAACCCCTGTTAGTTACTCAGAAGTTTCAGGCGTTCGTCGACGGCTCGCACCCTGCGCCCCCGTCACATCTCCCGAACGCCGCCGGTGTCCCCACCGTCAATCCTGATTACTCTAAGTGGTTCTCTCGTGACCAGATTATCAAGCTATTTCTGGTTTCCACGTTGACAAAAGAATCGATGGCTGTCATCATTGGTTGCCAGAGTTTCCGTGATGTCTGGACTGCCTTGTCACGTGCCTACAGCTCTCGCTCGAAGGCTCGCGAACTGAGCCTCAAGGAAGACTTGCTGTCGCTCAAACGTGATGACCTCACCGTCGTTGAATACGGTCGCCGTTACAAGGCGTTATGTGATCAGCTGTCTGCTATTGGATGTTCGCTTGACCCCTCCGATAAATCTCATTGGTTTATTCGTGGACTGGGGCCGGATTTTGCAACTTTCACAGCAGCCCAACTCACACAGGACCCTCTTCCGGACTTCGACACCTTACTCGCCCGTGCTCAGAGTCACGAGTTATTTGCTCGCTCGTCTGCTTCGCTTCCGCCCCCGCGGCTTTTCATGCCGCAGCTCCGAATCGTGACTCCACCGGAAAGAAGACCTCTTCTAAAAACCGAGGTAAAAAGAATTCTGGCCAACGTCGCAAACCCTGGTGTTATTTTTGCAGGGAAACTGACCATGATGCTTTCGACTGTCCTCACCGGTTCAACAAAAATTATCCTTGCGGCGTCCGACCCTCGGCTCAACTCGCGGAAGCCTTTTCCGCGAATTGCAATATCTCGCCAAGCAACACATCGGATTGGTACTTGGATACCGGAGCGTCGGCTCATATATCATCTGACCCGTCTACCTTAGATGATGTCGCTGCCTATTCTGGATCGGATCATGTCACTGTCGGTAATGGTGCTCTTCTCAGAATCACTCATACTGGATCTCTCAATTTGGCTAATGATCTTTCTCTGAATAATATTTTGGTTGTTCCGTCTATTACGAAGAACTTATTATCTGTTAGCCGTCTAACCAGTGATCATCCTGCTACTGTCTTATTTACTGGCTCACAGTTCACGATCAGCCACCGCACCACGGGTCAAACACTCGCAACAGGCGTTCGTAAGAATGGCCTCTATTTGCTCTGGTTCCCATTTACGGCGTTAACAACCTCTGGTCGATCTAGGCTACCCTCTGCATCTCATGATCTCTGGCATGCCCGTCTTGGCCACTCGGCACCTGCAGTTATCCGGTCTTTAAGAAGTTCTCAGTCGCTTCTTGTTTCCCCTTCATATTCAGTTTCTAGTTTATGTCCCTCTTGTCAGTTAGCAAAGAACAATCACTTACCTTTTTCTGTTTCTCATAAACATGCTAGTCGTGTTCTTGATCTTATACATTGTGATTTATGGGGACCTTCCCCAGTTATTTCAAATGGTGGTTTCCGTTACTATGCAATGTTTATTGATGATTATTCCAGATTTTCTTGGTTCTATCCTCTTTGTGCAAAGTCGGATTTCTTTGACGTTTTCCTTTGTTTTAAGGCATTTGTTGAAACTCAATTTGATTGCAAAATTAAGAAGTTTACAAGCGACGGCGGCACAGAATTCACAAATCATCATCTCCAAACCCTGCTTCGGACATCAGGTATCCATCATTTAGTGTCTTGTCATTACACACCTTCCCAGAATGGTCGTGCCGAAAGAAAACATAGACATATTGCTGAAATGGGTCTCACTCTTCTTTTTCATTTGTCCGTACCTCTCACCTTTTGGGTTGATGCTTTCAGTACAGCTATTTACACAATAAACCGTCTCCCTGCTGAAAACCTAGGTCATAAGTCGCCTTTTCAGATCCTTTATGGTCACAAACCATCCTATGAGTCGTTCCATCCCTTTGGTTGTAGAGTATACCCATGCCTTCGTGACTACAATAAAAACAAATTTCAACCTCGTAGTCTGCCATGTGTCTTTCTCGGCTACAGTCCCACTCATAAAGGTTTCCGCTGCCTCTCTGTGTCTACCTCTCGTACATATATTACCCGACATGCCATATTTGACGAGTCCTACTTCCCGTTTGTCAAAGCTAGTGTCGAGACTCCATTCTCTAGGCTTTCCTTTCCAAATATTTCGAAAATTCCACACCTCTCCCTACTCCAAAATCTCCCTCACCATCGCCTACTCTAGCTACCACTCCATGTCAAATTTGTCCGCCAGACAAAGCTACTCCTCTGGCTCCCGTTCCTCCTCCCGAAGCTGTGCCGCCCGTCGCTGATCCTCCGCCGCAAATGCCAGCACCAGACACACCACCGGCCCCTCGCACCCATCAAATGCGAACTCGCTCTCAGTCTGGTATTTTTAAACCTAAGTACCCGATTGATATTAATACCATATCTATTTTCGCAGCTTCTACAGTTCTTCCGGAACCACGAGGAATTAAGTCTGCTCTAAAGGTTCCCGAATGGGTACAGGCAATGCGTGAGGAAATGCAGGCTCTTCATACCAATAAGACATAGACATTGGTTCCGAAACCGCCAAACACAAATATTGTCGGTTCTAAATGGGTATACCGAACTAAACTTCTTGCTGACGGTTCCATTGACCGTTACAAAGCTCGTTTAGTTGCTCAGGGTTTTAGTTAAGTTCCTGGTTTTGATTTCACTCACACTTTTAGTCCTATTGTGAAGGCTACTACTATCCGTATTGTCTTATCTATTGCAGTTATGAATTCTTGGTCTCTTCATCAGTTGGATGTGAAGAATGCTTTCTTAAATGGCACTCTATCAACTCTGGTATACATGGCACAGCCTCCGGGTTTTATTGATCCTTCGCGTCCATCTTATGTGTCGTCTGCAGAAAGCGCTTTATGGACTTCGCCAGGCGCCCCTCGCCTGGTATCAACGTTTTCGGAGTTTCCTTATTACTCTTGGGTTTTCTTGCAGCTCCTCCGATACGTCTCTATTCATTTTCTTCAAAGACTCGATCATTATTTATCTTCTGGTATATGTGGACGACATTATTATTACAGGAAATACTCCGTCTGCTCTATCTCAGCTCATGACACGCCTCGACTCCGAATTTTCTACGAAAAATTTGGGTCGACTGGGTTACTTTCTTGGGTTGGAAGCCTACTATCCCTCGGGTAGGCTGTTTTTTTGTCAGACTAAGTATGCTCTTGATATATTAAAGCGTTCGGACATGCTACACGCGAAACCCGCTCCAACTCCTCTTGTTCCCGGCGTGACTTTCTCCAAGGATGGTCCTCCGTTTGAAGATCCTATTCTTTATCGATCTCTTGTCGGTGCCCTCCAGTATCTCACCATCACTCGTCCTGACCTGGCATATTCGGTGAACACTCTCAGCCAGTTTCAGTAGCAACCGATCGTCGAACATTTTGCTGCGGTCAAACGGATGATGCGCTACGTTAAGGGCACTGTCGATTTTGGGATTTCCTTCACTCGCGGCTCACCATCTCTCGTCGGCTATTCGGATGCCGACTGGGCTCGATGCACTGATACTCGACGATCCACCTATGGCTACTCTATTTTCTTGGGACCAAACCTTATATCTTGGAGTGCAAAGAAGCAACCTACTGTTTCTCGGTCCAGCTGTGAATCGGAGTATCGTGCGATAGCGAATACGGCTTCCGAAATTCGCTGGATCTCGAATGTTTTAAGAGATCTTCACATTGACATTCCCTCGCCCCCAGTTGTCTACTCTGATAATTCCAGTGCTTTGTTCCTCACTCAGAATCCTGTCTCTCACAAACGGTCTAAGCACATTGATATAGACTATCACTTTGTTCGAGAATTGGTTGATTCAAACCAGCTTATCACACGATTTGTCCCATCCGAACATCAAATCGCTGACATATTTACTAAGAGCTTATCACGAGCACTGTTTGAAGAATTTCGATCCAAGCTTCGACTATCTTCGTCTTTGCTTGCGGGGGGGTGTTAAGATATTATATATCTTTTGTATATCTTTGTATATAGATTTGTGTATCTTGTAAATTCTAAGTTTAGATACGTTTTCTCTCCTATATATACATCCTCTGTAATCATATTTTATTGAGTGAAATAAGAGATAATTTTCTCTACAAGGATTAAAAAATTTTAATTCAAAAAAAGCTTCAACTCAATTTAACCGAGATCGATTAATCACGACCCAATAAAACTAACCTGAAACCTGAAGGTTAATCCAACTGACGTCCCTCCTTATTCAATTTAACCATTAATCACATGTATTTGCTTAATTCATTGAATATTTGAATCAATACTCAAATCGACAAATGATATACTGATTTTATTAATCACTCTTTGTCGAATTAATGTTTAAAAACGATCAAATTAAACCTTTTAAAGAATATTTACCCGATTGGCTTTAAGTAGAGGTGGTCATGGCTCCGGTTTCACATATTCGAAACCTTAATCAACCTGCCACTGTATCAATTCATGTTACGGTTCCAAACTTTGAACCTTTGGTTCCAGTTAATGGTTCAGAACCGTCGAACCGGCGGTTCAACATTTAATTTTTCCTTTAAATTGAAGTAATTAATTTCTTAATTAATTAAAAATTAGAACTATAAACGAATTTTACATCTAACACTCAATATGTTACATAAACATAAAAGTTTTTGTTATGTTTTAAGCTCATCAACAACACCAAAAATATATGGAAAAAAAAATCATTAATTCTTCTAGATATTGATGAGAGCAAGTTTTCAAAATAAAAATTTGAAAATTAAATATCCTACAACTTAAAAAGCTTTAGATAATATTGATGAGAAAATTGAAACACAACTATTTTTTTAATTTTCAATTTTTTTAAATAAATCAACTTTGAAAACTAAAACTACAACCGCGTTTTACATCAGTCACGCAATGTGTTATATATACATAAAGATTTTTGTTATGTTTTAGAATATTATTAAATATTTTAATTTCAAGATTTGTTTGAAATCTTGCTCTAACAAAATTACGGCCCCGGTTCGAAACCATTTTGACTGTTTCGGTTCCGAAACGTGAACTGCCGGGCCAAGGTGCGTTCCGGCGGTTCTGAATAGCCACCTCTAGCTTTGAGATTATATTATTCTCCAAACGGACAATAAAATACAAGAATGGGATATTTTTTTGGTTTAAAAATATCTAGAAATATCAGCATCATGAGAAGGGGTAGTTTAGTAAATGGGAGACCGTAATCTGCTGCCTTATCTAGTGCGCAGCAGTGAGAAGCCATTCATTATGGTGTAGACGAAGAAGGCCAGCGAAGTAACAAATCAAAGCAATGGCTCTCTCTCTTTCTTCTTCACCTCTCATGTCCTTGAGCAACACACACAAACCTGGTACCTATCTTCTCTCTCTGCTTCTTTTGGAGTTCATTTTATCTGGTTTCAGTTTTCGTAGTCACTGATATCGTTGGTTCATGAAAAAAGAAAGAAAGTCAGTATTTCACGCAGAATTGAAACCAAAATCATATCGTTGTGTAGCTAACTACCTATGAATGTTATTTATACGGGTGGATTTATTTTCTTTTGCGACTTGCAGCACTTATTAGTGACAGATATACGAGTAGGAGGGCGAATTGGATCACCGACGCCCCTAACAGTTCCAGAAATGCTGCGTTCGATGCTTTGAAAGTTAATGTGAGTGCTAGTTTTCTTTTTTAATTTAGTGAGTTGTTGTTGGTTTGGACATCACTGAGCTCGATTGATTATAAGCCCTATAACTTGCTGTAAACAACCATGTTTTTAAGTGCTTCTGTTGTCTGAAATTCCATTTGTGAACAATCTATTCCTTATGACATTATGTTAGGTTCTTGTTGAGTTTCAAGATTTTTCCTTTAATTTCATTCACTGCCATTTTGACTTCACCTCTTTTGGTGTATCTAACATGCAGGCTACAGAGAAACCAACGACCCCCAAAGTAAATAGCATACTGTGCCAGGATTGTGAGGGTAATGGTAAGTGGAACATGATTTGTTTTCTACGGCAAGTTGCTACAGTATTAATTTTATGAGTTGGCCAGTAATCAATCTATTTATCGATTAATTTTAGAGATTGTTTGATTACTTTCATTCACTTCTTCCTCTAGTCCACTTTAGTTTATCTCTTAATTCGACCGGATGTTTAAGATAGCTTGTGCTAAAACTTGTATTTGAATAGGATAATGAAGTAGAGTATCAACTCAGATGTGCAGTAGCTCTTCTAGCTACCAATTTTATTGTATGCTTAAGTTATCTTCTTATTACCCATGGCAGAGAATTTCACTTCACTGTCTTAAAACTTTTTTAGGTTGCAAGAAATGCGGGCAGTGCCTAGGCAGCGGCATCAATTCAGAGGATCACTTCAATGGACGGTTCAAAGCAGGCACCACTTGTTGGCTTTGCAGGTTGTATATCTAATCAGCAGTGTCGTTTGTTTGTTTGATTCAAACTGTTCCGATCCATGTATTGGTTATGGGAAAATATGATATTTTCATGCCAGAGTTATAGCAGTAGTGTTTTCATTCTGCCATAGGCCTGCTAGCTGCCATGACTTTTAACACTTCACTGAGATAACCTTAACTCTTTGAACAGGGGAAAGAGGGAGGTCCTATGCGGCAGCTGCAATGGTGCAGGTTTTCTAGGTGGTTTCATGAGTACGTGTGAGGATTAGCGTATGCATGTAAGATCTTCGACATTTGGGATACCATCTCCTTGATTTTGTAGTATCAGTTTTGCTGATAAAACACTCTGAACAGGCAGGGGACATGTAGTACTTTGGTTATGTTATGGTAATTTTACAGATGATCAATCCTTTGATGGTTTATGCATGTTCTCTCTTCTTCACGATCCACAACTCTTGGTTAATTAGATATAAATATAATTAACACGTTTCAAAAAAAAATAATGGACTAGTAATTAGTCCAAAAAAGGACTATTGATCCGACAAGCGCTTGTATGCTTCTAGCTGAAATCTTAGTACACCATACAAGCTACTTAAGATAATAGTAGTCCTTCGCTGATAATAGTAGTCCTTCGCTTGGGGTGTAGTGATTAAAGCACTTTGTTTGTGACTGAGAGGTGTTCGAGCTCCCAAGGGGATATTTGGGTGTGTGAGTGGGTGTGTGTGTTTAAAATTAATGTACTCTTATTAAAAAAAAATAATAGTAAGAATAATAATTTTAGGTAACATCGATGAAAAGTTATGTAATCAAATTGTATAATAAATAACGATTATGGGCTTGCCTATATAGACGGATCTATTGGAAAAACAAAAAGAAACAAAACTCACAATAACTAGAAATGTTCAAAATTGAAATAAGATTAGGAGGAGGAGTAGGAGGAAAGCAAAGATTCACTCCAAACCACAAGCCATTGGGTAGAAAAGTTTCAAAAACGAAGATGATTGGCTTTAAATGAGGACCGTAGATGATGGCAGTGTTTGGTTTCCAGCCGTCCGATCCGTTCCTCATGAAGTATAAATAACAAATAGTATCCAGACATGGCCCTCGTACCTCAAACTCGTTTCTAGAGCATTGCTCGAATTTTCTTCTGTTTGAATCATCAATTCTTGGTGCGTATACCTATCCATCATATAAATCGTTATTTTCACACTCAAAAATTAAATAAAAACTTTTGAGAAATAAGTCTTATTTAATTTTTTACAGAAAAGAAACTTTCATTACTAAAAAAAAAAAGTAATTAAGGAGAGATGATAGTAATAGTATTGACCTCATTATAAAAGGCATCGCCGAATGCAAGATTGATTTCATCTGCGGTGTAAGGAACAGACGAACAGCTCGTGTTGATTATCACCGTATATGTGCAGTTACTTTCTGTCTGAGATTTTCTAACATTAATTTCGTCAAATTAAAAAGAATTTGATAAATAACTTAAACTGAATAGTTTTGTGATTTGATTACCAGATTGGCGTTGCTGGAAATGGATGGTTGATGCAGATGGTCAGCAAGAACAGGTGGCTTGAAGGAGAGAGCAAAGAGGAGGAGGAGGAGAAGCCATAAAAACTTTCCCATTTTACTTTCTTTATTTTTGGGTAGAATGATTGATCACCCATTAAAGCGTTTAATTAATTAATTACAAGCAAATTGTATTAATTTATTGAAGTTTAGTTGACTAAGCGGTGACTTATTAAGTCATGGCTGGAATTTGCATTTGCATTAGTTGTGTACAGGGACGAATTCACAACTTAAAAATAGACTAAATAATAGAAGATTTTCGATAGGCCTCACATTGATAGAATTATCATTATGAGAGAGACTAAAAAATCATGTAATTTATGTTGTATGGAAGGAGAGTTGATTTGGATTTAAGGAAAAATAATATCCACCGGTGAGTTTTGACAGGTGGAGAAATATTTAAAGTTAAGATTTTAAATTTTTATATTCAAAATCTCATGATAAATTTAGCAACTTATTCAAAATTTAGAATAAATTCAAATATTCTTCCTTAATTTAAATTTCCAAAAACTTTTAAATATTGCAAGATGAAGCAAAAAAATAAAAATTAAGCAAACTCGATGGGAGGTTTAATCTCGGACCTCTCACATCAAAAGTGATCATATTGAGGCAAAATATCTTATGCAACATTAATATGGCACTTTCTAATAATAATGCTAGAAATATTTAATAATATAAAATTAAAGATGAGCATTGTTGATCGATGGTTTAAGAAATGATTTCTTACATGGAAGATCACAAAAATTATTAATACTCCCTCCGTCCCAAAACAATTGTCTTGTTTTCCTTTTTCGTCTGTCCCAAACAATTGTCTTCTTTCCTAAAATGGAAAGTTTATACACACTCACTAATAAAATACTAATTTCCTCTATCTCTACTCACATTGGTATCTGTGTCATTTCCAAACAAGACAATTGTAATGGATCGAGGGAGTATAAGATTTAAAAGATTATAAAATTCTCAATACAGGACCTTAATATTAAGTTCTGAATTGAAAATTATACGATCTTTCAGATATTAAATTATAATATTATTTGTTGAATCCTTAATTGATAATTAAATTATCTTTTGGATCATGAATCAACGATTCTCCAAAAAATAACTAAATAATCACAAATAATGATGTATATTTTAATTATGTTTTTGGATGAATAAGAATTCAATAGATTTTTTTACAATCACTAAAATATTTTATATAGAGAGAGAGTTTTGATCAAGTGCAAAAATTAAAAGTTTATGTTAAATAGGAATAAATCTCAGTCATTGGATTAATAACATCAATGATTGATATTAAAACATCAAAGATTGAAAAATTAAGCATAATTTTCGTTTGTGCTTAATTGCTTTATAAATCATGATTAATTGATTACGCATGATTTATAAAGCAACTAAGCATGAAATCTTTAAAAAAATTTAATCTCAACCATTGATTTTTTTAGATGAATGGTGTAGATTCATTCTTATTTAGCACAACCTAACTTTTAGTATGAGATGCACTATGTTAAAATTAAAGTTTGTGTTAAATAGGAATGTACCTCATTAATTGGATTGATAGCATTATTGGTTGAGATGAAAACATAAAAAATTGAAAATTTAAGTAAAATTTTCGTTTTTGCTTAATTACTTTATAAATTATGTTTATTTAATTGGAATAGAAGTAATTTCGGTCAATTAAAAGAAATAGAAGTGTAACGCCCCCAACTGACCTTCCCAACTTTGGGGCGCGCTACAGTCGTGGTTAACGATTTTTAAACATTTTCGAAATTTAAATCAACGGAAGACAACAATAGATAATTTAAAACATCATTTCAAACATTTAAAAGATATGTCAACATTTGGTAAAACCACAAAAGAACAGAGTTAAACATTCTTTCCAAACTTCTTAAAAGAAACAGGAGAAGTGAATAGTGTCAGAGAGCAGTGCAGCAGTGTGTGTAGCGTAGTGGAGATATGCATATAAAGATGCATATCTCAGGATCTGTTCAAAAACTTTACAGAAATCCTGCTTCGCCTTTTACACCCCACTCCTCCATCCTCTCTGCTTAACTTGCGTATTTTAGAAACAATTCGAGGGGCTGAGTACTAATGTATCCCGTGGAAACATGCCCGAAAATATACATTTTAAATATGAATGATATGCAATTCACACAAGTAAACATGGGGTTTTGTTGAAAGAGACCGTGTTACCTAAATCATTTTCATTTGCCGGCTAGCTAGCATGTTATTATATCTGTTTACAGTTTTGTAACTGGAAGTTGGCTCACTTCCAAGTTACGATGAACAGCTGGGAATGGACTAGTCACTCAACCCATTGTCATCAATTAGTGCACTAGTCTCAGTATAATACCTTGAAACCCGATCAATTTACAAACACCAACTCATTCCTTAATCCAACAATCTCATAAAGCTACCTACTTTAAATCACAACTTGTAAAGCACCCTGCCTTACTATTAATAAGTCTTAGCACAGTACAATCTTGGTTCTATACTCATTAATTAAACTCTCTGACGATAGCAATCGATAGAGGAACAAATATAATAGCACAAAACATTTTAGCATATCAATCAATTTAAAACAAATATTTTCATACTCATTTTGAAAGCGGAGCATGAAGCTCGAAAGCATTTATTTTTACTGAAAATAGTTCCCACCTGTGTTATGCTTATTGAAATTAAGATTATCTCGTTATTCGTGCAGCTGAGCTGTGTCACCCTTATCTTTTAATTCCCCTCTAAATAATCACATACATGCAATCAATTAGGATAGATAGTCTAAGTATTTTTATCGGTCCTAGGCTAGGGGTGGCAAATGGGTCGGGTTCGGATTGGCGGGTCGGGTTGTGATCTGATAATAACAAGCGACACGTCAACCCGAACCCGACCCGTATATTTTCGCGGGTCAGAAATCTCAACCCGAACCCGACCTGTTTATTTTCGGGTCGACCCGAAACTGACCCGAAATGACCTGTTTAATTATTTTAAAAATTAAAAAAAATGTGTTAATTAATTTTAAAATTAATAAATTGTGTTAATTATTTTAAAAATTAAATAATTGTGTTCAGTATTTAAAATTTTTGGTTTTAGGCTATATTTTATTTACTAAATTTTTATGTAATTATATTTCATAAATAATAATAATTAATATTATTGGTGGGTCAAATGGGTTCGCGGGTCAACCCGAGATTGACCCGAACCCAACCCGAAAATTAAATGGGTTGGATGGGTTGACCCGAAACTGACTAAAAAATTAAATGGGTTGACCCAACCCATTTTTTTCGTGTCGGGTTGGAGATTGCCGCCCCTAGTCCTAGCTGATAATACTTGACAAAATCGGGACCTAAGACCAACATCTAACTAACACCTGTCAATCATTTGACTCGCAAACACTTCACATATTTCAACCTTCAACTCAATCAATTCACACTTGATGTTCAAACACTTAATCATGCTTCAGACTTTACCTTAATCGAATTAATCAAATCCAAACATTCGATTTCATAAACCAACACTTAATCATGCTCATAATATATTTTACTAATCATGTATTAGGCTTAAACATCGAACACAACTCGAATTGGATCAAGAACGGACGAAGAAAACACTTTTATCCTCTCTGTGCAGTTGTGTCAACCGACATGCATCTGTGTCGGTCGACACAGCCATGTCGATCGCCGCAACTTGTCGTCGATCAACACAAACTCAGCTCGACACACACTTCGGGTCGACAAATTTGACATCGATCGACACGGGCTCACGTCGACCGACACGAGTGTGTCGACTGATGGGGCTCTGCGTCAATCGACGAAAGTATGTATCAACACGGGCTGTGTCGGTCGACATGCGTCGTCTTCTCTGACGCGCGACACTGAAACCTGCAACTCCATTTTCCTCGCGTTTCAGACACAACCAACACCAAACAATCATCCTAGCATGCTCCTAGATCAATATAGGACACGGAAACATGCTCCAAACATCCGAAAACACGAGAAACTAGCCGGAAAATTTTAAAGGTTTGAAGCTCTCACTGGAAAGTTATTAACGGAGGTGCAGGTGTTTTTCGGCATCCAAACGGCGAGCTCTTCGTATCTACGAGTTTCTTATGACATGAGAAATACAAATATATAAACTACACATCGATCTAACAACGTTGATAAGATTTTCAACCCGACATCGAAATATTATCGAAAACTGACGGATTACCTTTACGAGCTTGTAACTATCTCGATACTCGATGATATGGATTGTGCTTTAGCTCCGTGCACTCCCTGAATGACAAGCTATAGATGGTGGTCATGGTTTGGCCGACGGTGGTCCGTGTTGACCGGAAAAAGTGGAAGAAGGTGGTGCAGCGATGGCGTGGTACGGCGGTGTGGTGGTGTTTGAAGAAATGGAAAATGATGAAAATGAATTATTTCATCACCCAATTTGTTTTGTTAATTAACTGAAGTCAAAAACTCCACCGCCTCATAATATCCACCGTACACACTTCCAATCAAAATTTACCAACATAATTAATACGTGTTATTTCTTCGTAATGAAAAATTTTCCCACCATCTCAACTCGTGTATAAATTCCGTCGATTACTCTTCTTCTCGGGTTTACAATTCGAATTGTATTATTTCAAATAAGCATACAATTATACGGAAATGCTCCATTTAATTTACCCATCTCGTTCATATTATTTTTCAAATTATTGGAGATATAAAAATCTTTCAATTTCTCAAAATTCAATAATTAATTAAACATCACTTGGGTCTCAGAAATTATACCGATCGTTTTGTATTCTTCCATATTTTATTTCCAAGTATTCCCTAGCTCGGTTTAAGAAATGGATCTCCCGACTGCAAGTTGTGAATTTAAATGCGATATTATTATTCTTAAATAATAATTCGCCGCACTCGTCTTTCTTTTAGAAATTGTGATTACACGGTCACTTAGGTTTTCTCGAAACGAACTCATTGGTATATTATAATTGATAATTTGATTCTCGTGTCTCAACGGGTGTTTATTCTCTTTTTAAAAGCAAATAATAGCTAATTTGCAAAAATAAATATTTCTTAATTTAATTTCATTAAGGATTAAATAGCTTAATTAAAGTTGAAATATTACAAATAAGTATAGGGGAAAAGTTGTATGTTGTAATTGCAAAAGTTGAAAATTTTGTTATAATTGTAAAAATGATAAAAACTTATCTTAATCGGCAATTAATTCGCAATACATTTGTAAATGTAGTATTTAATAGTAATATAAAAAAACTGAGCGCATGAAAATCGCGCTATACTCGAAAAAGTAAAAAGTCTAGTTTTTTATTTTTCTTCTTTCACACTTTCATTTCTCTAGTAGATTCTAAAACACCAGAAATTTTTAACCAAATTAAACAACTCTAAAAAATCAAGAACCAATAGGAACAATATTATTTATAAATATTTCATTACATAATCAGTTAAACACACACTACAAGAAATAAGGTATCCGCGTTGTCTATTACCCAATTCCGCGTAGTCTATATAGGTGTAGTCTATTTAAAAAAGGAGATAGACAACGCGGATTTTCGCGTTGTCTATCTTGTAATAGACAACGCAGATTTCCGCGTTGTCTATTCCCTGATAGACGACGCGGAATTTTCGCGTTGTCTATATATATATTTTTTAATTTTTAATTTTTTATATTTAATTTTTGATTTTTTTTTATTTTAATGTTGCATGTTTTTCAAAGTGAAATCTAAGAAACAAAGTAGTTAAATAGATCAAACATAAATGGATAAAAAAGGGGATATAATTTCCATTCAAAAAGAGGAAAGGACTAGTTTCAAATCTTGAACAAAGTTTTTTATGCTACAAATTAGCAGCACAAGTCTGCATTTTTTCTCAGGTTGGTGGAAGCAAACATCAAATTCCTTGTTGCAATTTTCCAGTTTATGAATGACTTCAATCTGTGTGAAGAATGGCTTCTCCGATGTGAAGAATGACTTTTCTGAAATGTTTGAACAACCTTGTTGTCCATCTGCTGGCCATTGGCATTGGCAATGCCACAAAATATGTCGTCTTCCATAAGACTGCTGCTCTCAACTGCGTTACAACCACTGCAATCTCCAAGAAAACATAAAAGGATTAAAGAAAACGTTAGAAGCGAAATTATTTGTGTTGAAACACAAGAATAAATGAACTTCGGACCACCTAGTACTTGTTCATCAACCCTCCTACACTAGTTTTTAAGTCCATACTAAAAGATGAAAGTATTCTTACTTTCCAGCCAACATCATGTTGAAGGTGACAACGAATTTCATACCAGCTACATTTTCAACAGCAAGGTTGATGAAGAATCCAAGGACCCCGACAATATTTCCAATAAGAAAACACAATATCCATTTCAATAACATATATTGGCATATCTGGACTAGTCCCCTACTTCTCTAATCAGACTTGACAAAATCATTCTCTGCTATCCTGCATACAAAAGGTTCACTTGTTGAGATCCAAAATATTGATGTCATCATACTGATAGAAAAGGTAAATGGACACAGGTAATTCATTCTTGTACATTTCTCCTATGCTACGATTGTATCAAGGTTAAATCATGAACACAATTATTACCAATGAATTGCACTTGGGAAACAATATTATATTGTATTTTTTTTTGGAAGAATTCATATTACTTTGATATTATCTACTGAAACGTATACTTTAAATTTCCAACTAACTAAAATAGAAATCTTAGGGATAACAAATCAAACAGAAAAATAATATTCAAAACATACTATTCCAGAATCCAGAAGCCTCACATACTGAACAGTGACGGAATTAATTTGCTTGGACAAACACTAAACATCTATCATACTCTCCATCTTGCAATACTCTCTCCCTTTTTTTCCTTTTTTTTTTTAAAGCACATTTTTACTTGAATTATTTGTCCTGTTTGTTATCTATCTGCACAATTCTTAAGCACAGCAAACACATGCAACATAAACCGCAGACAAAGCAATTAGATGAACAACAACTGGTATCTTCAGTTAAAGTTTTCAAGATTAAAAATAATTCGAAGACTCAATGGAAACACACGATACATAATGTTCCATTAAAACAAATAAACAACAGATGTATGACAAGGAAAAAGTTAGGAATGGATTTTGCAATATAATTAAAGAATATCTTGCCTGGTTTATTAAGGCACAGGACCGAGAAACAAGTTCGATGCCGTTTCCTTCTAAAACCAGCTCATCCTTAACCTTCTCAGATCTCACAATGGAGACACTCAAGCATATCCACCTTCCTCACCTGTAAATGGGATTGAAAATGCTTGTATATTTATCTCTCCTTTTGTATAAATTACAAATGTTAAAGCTACACCATTTCTATAATATGTAAGCTACGAGTAAAAGTCTGGAAAAAACTAGCTTCTGCACAAATACAGAGTCTTCCACAGTAATATATCCATAAAAAAACTAATTCTATTCAAGGGAGTAGTTATACTTCCAATTCTTGTTTCATTTCTAATTTTTAGGAAGTGTTTTAGGCCAAGCATACGGAGACAAGGAATAGGGCAAAAACACCTAGGTCAAATCAATCCACAATGATAGACGAACGTAGAAAAGTAAAGCATTGCACCAAACTAGTGGGAGACTAGTATTGAACAAATCAATTGGGAGGATGCAGATAAATTTCAATCTCAAAATTTCAATCGATCTAATTAAATACATTCAGTGGCCTAAAGAAAACTAAAAATAATTTCCACATAATTCACATGAAATAGGAGAATAGGAACTACACAGTGAACACTTGAACAACAAAATGCATTAACCTTCTCTTTTAACAACTCCTCATTTTCTTCCTCTAGCCTCACCGCCATGGACTCCAACTCCACTCACCGCCATTCCTGCTTCAATTACACCAGAACCACTCTCGTAATTGTAATGCTAAAATCGAATCTGCTCATTCAATCACAGCATTCAATATAAAGATATTGACATCACAAAAGTAAACAATGCAAAACCCTAGTATTAACACAATTCGTTAATCATAAATTGAAAAATTGAACACATAAATAAATAAATTAATAAATATCGCACCTTCTTCTCTACGAATCTGACGGCCACCGCGTAGGGCGCAGGTGAAGACGACGATGGATAGAAATGCGGCTGCAGCGGGGTGGCATAGGAAGAGGACGCAAAGAATGGATGCAGACGGATTCAACGGCGGAGCAGGACGAATAAAGACAGAACGATGCGGGGCAGGATCCGACTGCCACGGCGGGATGGCACCGGAAGACGATGGAACCGATGGACGGTGGCAGGGTAGGTCTCAGCGGCGGTGCAGGAAGGATACACACAGATCCAAAGGCGATATTGTGATGGGGCTCGATAAAGACGGGAATAGGGTTTTCTACTAAAATAAGGAAAACATCTGCGTCGTCTATATCCACATAGACGACGCGGTATAGACGACGCAGATTCCAGCGTTGTCTATTAGCGACCCAAAAATAGACTACACGATTATGCTTTTGCGTTGTCTATTAAGTGTAGTCTATTATCCTTTTTCTTGCAGTGACAGCGTTTATTATGAATGGGTTGGTTATAAGAAAAATACAAGTTGTAGAAGATGCATGCGATGAAATGGATAGGAATTTAGGAGCAGCAATCAATTAATTAATTAATTATTGATGGATGGAGATGATGAGAAGAGCACAAGACGAAGAACATCTCCCCCAAGACTAAATGAATTCTCAAACTCATGCAGGCATCGATCCTTCTCCTCCCTGCTCCATCTCTGCATGCATATATATATATAGTTGCATGTAAGATCTATATAGATCAATGTTGTAAAAATCGCTAGGCGCTAGTCGGGCGCCCGAGGGGGGCCTAGCGCCTAGGCGGTTTAGGCGGGGCCTAGGCGGGATTTAGGCGGTTATTAGGCGGTTGACCGATTTTTTTTATATATTTGAACATCTTAATAAAGTAATACATAATTAATATTTATTTAAAATTCCTACAACATTTCAAAGCAATTCCAAAACAAAACCAAAAAGAATAAACGAAAGTGTAAATATTCTTACAACATTCCAACATTTCAAATAATATTACAAATTTACGTTAACATTATCATGCATAAATAAGTAAGTGAGTAAATACCTTTTTAATGATAATGTTATTAAAAGATAAAGGGTTGAAATTTTACGATGAAGAGAAAATTTAATTTGGGGATTAAGATTTAGGGTTGTATTTTAATTTTAATGTATAATTTTCCATTTAAGATATTTTAATTTTAATTTTTTATATATTAAAATATTAAATATTGATTTTTAAAATTAAAAAATTATAAAACCGCCTAATTGGCCGATTTTACCGAGTAAAACGAAAAATCGGCCGATTAATCCGCCTAATCGGGCCGCCTAGGCCGCCTAGCCAGCGCCTAGGCGCTACACAGAAAAAAAATCGATTTTTCAACCGATTAGGGGTTTTTCGGATCGGTTGACTACCGACTACTCGACTAGCGATTAATCGGCGCCTAGGCGGTCCTAGGCGCCGATTTTTACAACCGATTTTTACAACAATGATATAGATACATATATCTATATGTATATATTGATGAAAATGCCCTGAATTGAAGTATTAGTGTACTAGCAGTGTTCTTACTTCCCCAAACTTCTCTCTCACATTCTGCAGCAGTTGGGGCAGATCTCCATCATATTTGTAGAACTCTAGTTCCTTGCCATTCAGAAGCTTCTCCTCAACCTCAACTCATCCAACCAATTAAGCTTCCAGTTCATTATAATTCATACATGAACTCTTTCTAAATAATGAATTGGTTTGAATACATATATACCTTTTTCCCAATCATCCTGCCGCCGGCGGTGTGGCCGAAGTAAGTCATGTAAAAATGGCAGATGAAGGCGTGCGGATCCTTTTCAGATAACTCATCCAGGTAGCGAGCGTAGTTAACTCCGGCGCTCGACGGCGGTGGAATCGCATGGCCTTGCTTTTCCAGCCACTCCATATCTCTTGCCAGTCGATCTGATCTCTCCAGCCCCGTGTTTCTGAATTCTGCATCTGAAATTTAACCACCATTCCACGTATAAATGAAAAGTCTCGAAATCGATCCTAAACAAATGAATGGGCTTCTTACATTCTGGGAAGACGTCCTTGTGCATAATCATCTCGAGAGCTTCGTAGACCAACTTAGAGTCGGCCAAGAACATCAAGTAGCCTTCAAGGGTAGGCTCCCATTGAGTAATAGCAAGCCCCGTCGCCTCCTTCCCCCTTTCCTTAGCTGGCGTGAACTCATGCAGTTTCATTGCCGCCATTTTCATCTCCTCCGCCAACTTCCTCTGCGGCTCTGACCTTGCAGCTGAAACCACCGCCATCCTACATCTCTTCGGGGCGTAACTCCATGAAAGTGGAGTTGTGAATTTGGGTTTGTTGATCAGCTGCAGAGAGATCATGGGTGTTATGATGGAAGCCATAGCTATGGGTTAGCTAGTATGCAAGATTGCTGTTGAGAGAGAGGGAGATGGGAGAGGGGTTGGGGATTAGACATGTGTGATAATTAGATATGGACCACGTAATTTTAGTAGATGAATGATTGTGTTCACGATTTTATTTTAAAGAGGGATATGATTAACATTTTATTCCAACGGTGTTTGTATATTTTAATTTCTTTTTTAAAAAAACTAATACCTTTGTCCAATTTTATTAATCATATTTTTTTATTAATCTCATTTATTAGTCTTATTACATAAAATAATAATTTTTTTACACTCATTAATACTCATTCGATTCTGGTCAATTAATTTCATATTGATTGTGCACAATAACATATATTATATACAGGCCCGACCCTGTAAATTTTGGGGCCCGGTGCGACGGAAATTTTGGTGGCCCTATTTAAATTAAATAGTTATAAAAATTATTAATAAAATATAATATAAAATATATTTTAAAATTATTTATCCTATTTAAAATTACAAAATGTATTCAAAAATGTCTTGTAACAAAAAAACTCGAGTCCTTCACGACTTCACAACCATCTTATTGATTTCGCTTAATTTTTAATTAAACCTAAAATAAAATAAAAAATTTAAATAATATCATATAAATTAAATGCATAATTATCATTTAAAAATAATTATCTAAGCAAACTTTTATAGATTTTCTCACCATCTCTTTACTTTGTTTTCCTTTTTCCAAAACAAGATAAATGTTTACTAGTTCAAGAACAATGATAAACATGATAACAAAATAAATAAAATCAAACAAATTAAAAACTAAAATCACTCCGGAAAGTTTTTAAAAATTAAACAAAAAAATTTAAATAAAAGGCTTTGAATATCACGTAAATGCAGCAAGAAAAATCTGATAGGATTTAAAAAAATTGCACAATATTATGATAAAAAAAATAATTCATATCATAGACAATATTTGTTTAAGAAAAAATGAAGGACTACCTTATCAACTTGTTGTTGGTTTCTATTTACTAAACTTGTTTGTAATTTATATGATATTGAAAAAAAATATAAGAGAACTAGAAGCAATGGAAAAATGAAGACACAACAATCGCTTCGTATTCTAGAAGAGAGACTAACGCTTTGATTGTCGTGTTATGTTAGAAATAATATAAATTTTAATATTTTAATTGATATCTTGAATAAATCTTAATATTTTATTATTAATATATTTTGAGCTAAATATCTTTATCTTTTTGTTTAATTTAAATAGTAAGTTATTTATATTATATTTTTTTAAAATGTGCCCCTTCTAAGATAAATTAATAGTATAATATTACTAATATTATATTTTTTTTTAAATGGTGCCCCCTTCATTCGGAAGCCCCGGTGCGGCGCACCTCTCGCACTAGGGGTATAAATGAACCAAACTGTTCGTGAGCTACTCGGATCTCGACTCGATAAAAGCTCGTTCGAGTTCGTTTAGTAAAGCTCGTTTATTAAATGAACCAAACTTGAGCATCATAGTATTCGACTCGTGAGCTCGTGAGCAGGCTCGTTAGCTAAAATTAGTAAGAAATATAAAATAATTACTTTTATAAAAATAATATTTTTATAATTTAAGAGTAACAATAATGATAAATCTATCTAATAATGAAAAATATTTAGAATATGAGCATGAATATGATATTTTTTTTGGAATAAATAACATTTTCTTCAAAATAATAATGAAAATCTTAAATATATTCTAAATTTAGAAAGTTCGTTTAGGCTCGATAAAAGCTCGATAACGTTCGTGAACATCAAAGTATTCGATTAAAAAGCTCGAAGCTCGACTCGAAATTAAACGAGTCAAACTTGAGCACGACACTACTCGACTCGACTCGGTTCGATTACACCCCTATCTCGCACGGCCTTAGGGCCGCCACTGATTATATAATGAGTATAGTAAAATTAATAATTTAATAGTAAGTGTGAAAAAATTGCTATTTTAAGAAATGAGAATAATAATGGGACATATAAAAAATACAAGTAAAATTAATAAAATTGGACATAAGGAATAAATAATTAATTTCACTATAATCACAAAATTGATTTTTGTGCTATTTTAGTTTGGGATTATTAAATTGAGACGGAGAGGGTATGAATCTTTATATTTTCCATGGTATAATTTATGTTTATTCATTTGTTTATTTATACTTAGTTTTATTTTATTTTATTTTATTTATGCATACAATTCAATAATATTTTGAAATCAACAAATTACAATAATAGAAAAACCATGCAATAGTTTGATCGATGCTATATTAATAAGATATGCATATTTTCTAGTTGCGTTTCGTTTAGATTTTTTTTAAAATGGCCTTTTATAATTATTTATTATTCTTAAATTAAATTAATATTAGCTGAACAAGAAGTTAATTCTTGACCTTAGATCTTAAATAAATCAATGGATAAGATTTTTTATTATTGTAATATAAATATACTTTTAGCATGAAAAGTGTTAAATAGGAATTAATCTGTATCATTCATTTGCATTCAATCAATGATCCATCTTAAAAATGATTCGATATTAATAAAATATACTTTTTGTTAATAATTTTCTCTTTTGCTATATAAATTTTGATTAAAATATTTTTTTCTATGTTATATATGTTTTTCTTAACAAAATCTTTTTTTTAAAAATAACTCCTCCATCCATCCACTTTAAAATAAATATTCTTTTCCTAAATAACTCGTGCTTTCTGGTATACATACAAGTATGCTAATTGCTATGCTTGAAAGCATAAAATATTAAAAATAAATATCTCACAAATTTAATTTATCAATCAGAATATTGATTTAAATACGCCAACTTTGTAATTTGCTTTGATATTTCACACAATTTTATCAAGCACCTATTATCCATAATTAATAAGTATTATTAGCACCGTTAGCACTAGCAGTTATCATAATTAATTAACTCCAAACATTTCGTTTCGCACATTTTTTTAAAATCTTGTTTGCATTAATGATGCTTAATTCTCCTAAGTCAAACATTTTGTAAAGTATGTCATAACTCACCCAACTATACAGTCTAGTTTTATCTTGCATATATATTGAAAATTATTTAAGAAATTTATATACAAACAACTTTCAATATTATCCGCGATAAAAAGATATCAGAAAATAATGATTCTTTCCTTTTTAAATAATTTGTCTCTTATATATTTCAAAACATGAATTGATCTCTCATTTTGATAAAATATTACTTTTGATATCCTTATTTTTCTAAATTTTGACTACTTTAACATTCTTATTTCCAAAATTACTTGAAGGTGTAATTGTCTGAATTACTATAAAAAAAAGGCTAAATATAAAAATTGAGTCATATAAATATAATTAGAGCATCATAATAAAATAGTACTCCCTCCGCCCCGCTAGAATAGGCTCACTTATCGAATTTGGCGTCCCAATTAAATTGGCCCCTTTCCAAAAATGACAACTTTTTCACACACAACAATAAAATATTCATTCAACTAACTTATTCTATACTCACAACTCTTAATTTTCGTGCTGAAAAGAAAGGGGTCTATTAAAATAGGACGGAAGGAGTAATATGTAGCGTATTTGGGATTGAGGGAATATATGACATGTTATATAGAGTCTTTGATGCCTTGCACAATCCGTAACTAAAATTGAATGGGAAAAATTGTGTAGGGGTAGGTAAATATTAATTACAAAACGAATTCGCCGATTCTTTCGCTTCAAGAAAATATAATTTTTCCCCCACATAAAATGTGTCTTTATATTATAGGCACACATAATTTCAATAAAAATTTAATACTCCTAGTTTATGAGTATAGTGGAATTAATATTTTAGAAAAATAGGACAATTTAATGGGACAGACAAAGAAGGAAAATGAGATTATATAATTGTCTCATTTTAAGAAAATGGGACAATTCTATGGGACAGACAGAAAAAGAAAATGAGACTATTTCAATGGAAGAGGGAATACAAGTTACCATCAAGATGATGGAGAATGCCGAATGGTATTTGCAAAGTTACCAGAAGGCCCAGGAGTCATTATTTAAAAATAGAGTACTTAAAATTTTGGGTAGCTATTGTTGATTCTGTCTTGTAAGTGGAATATTTAAAGTTGATGCAGTTCAAGAAAATAAAGCATATTTGATCTATTACTATATTTTCTACTTAAAAATATGGAGTATTTTATAAGGGTTTTCAAGAAAATATATTTGATCTATTACTATATTTTCTAATTCAACTGGTGCAGTTCAAGAACTAACTCGGTGTGGCTGGTGGAGGTTTAGGATCGCTTACTCTGGTTTGATTGCTACTCTTTAAAAAATTAAAGGAATTGTATTTAATTGATGTTTGGAAAAGCCAATAAAGCACAACATGAATTAGGGCACGAAATCCTCCCACTTTTTTTTTTCTTTTTTTTTTCCATTTCCCATTCCACTATTAAAATTATTATTTTTTTATAATCTTAACTTATTATAATTTGGATTAATTTTATAAGTTCAACCATAGGGTTCATCCCATCCAACTAGGGTATATAATATTTTTTAGTAGTTATTTTTCAATTTTTAACTAAAATTTGATTATTAAAACTAATTAATTTATAACTATAATTTATGTTCTTATTAAATTTTAATTTTTGTTCTTAGAAATCAATTAAACTATATTGTTTTATACTTAATTTTTGTTTTTGTAATAACTTATTGGTAGAGGATATTCACATATTGTTTTATGAATATCAATCTTTTTTTATTGATTTATTAACTTTTTTTAATGATGATTGAATCATGAGTTGGTCTCCTAAGAGACGGTCTCACTATTTTTTTATTGTGAGACGGACCATAATACATCATTTCAATAAGTTAAATACATCATTTTATTTTTAAAAATTACATTATTTGCAACAAAGAAATACATCATTTACAATAAAGAAACACATCATTTCATTAAATTCATCTCACAATAAAAATGGTAAGACATCATTTGCAATAAAGAAACACATCATTTCATTAAATTCGTCTCACAATAAAAATGATGAGACCATCTCATCTAAGATTTTGCCTTCAATTATATATTGAATTTTTTAGTCTTAAAAAAAAACTAAAATATATTGATGTGCAAAATTGTAAGATTAGACCAACTCAAAAATAATAGAATCCGACAGTATTAGGCATTTTCAAATTATTTAGTGTCTGCACAGATTAAGTGCCCGAGTTTTAGATTTATTTATTTTTTCTAATTAAAAGTATATAATTTGAAATAATAAAAATAAAAACAAGCAATCCATCTCCATTGATACCACCTATATCTCAGACTTATTCAAGTGTACAAGTAGCATCCAAGCAAATTTTACCATGTTAACTTGAATAGATGATATCATATTCATTATTATCCCCTGCTCTGCTCGGTGATGAAAACATACCAATAGGTTGAGGTTACATATTGGTGCTTCGCGTGCATGTCAATGGTGCTTAATTATTGATGGATGGATGGATGGATGGATCATGGAGATGAGAAGAGCACAAGACGAAGAACATCTCCCCCAAGCTTGAATGAATTCTCAAACTCATGCAGGCATCGATCCTTCTCCTCCCTGCTCCATCTCTGCATGCATATACATATAGTTGCATGTAAGATATAGATACATATATATTGATGAAAATGCCCTGATCAATTGAAGTATTAGTGTACTAGTAGTGTTCTTACTTCCCCAACTTGGTTTAGCTTCTCTCTCACATTCTGCAACAGCTGAGGCAGATCTCCTTCATATTTGTAAAACTCTAACTCCTTGCCATGCAGAAGCTTCTCCTCCACCTGAAAGAAGCTTCCAATTCATAGGAGCTACTGATGAATTTCTTCTCTGAATAAAGAATTGAATTCAAAATATATATATATACCTTTCTCCCAATAATCCTGCCGCCGGCGGTGTGGCCGAAGTAAGTCATGTAGAAATGGCAGATGAATGCGTGTGGATCTTTTTCCGACAATTCATCCAGGTAGCGAGCGTAGTTAACTCCGACACTCGACGGCGGTGGAATCGCATGGCCTTGCTTTTCCAGCCACTCCATATCTCTTGCCAGGCTTTCTGATCTCTCCAGCCCCGTGTCTCTGAATTCTGCGTCTGCAACAACCCAGTCTTCAACCAAATATATATACAGATCTAATATTAAACTGAAAATAGAGAAATGGGATTTTGTTACATTCTGGGAAGACGGCTTTCTCCACGATCCGCTCGAGGGCTTCATACACCAACTTAGTGTCGGCCAAGAACTTCAAGGGTAGGCTCCCATTTAGCAATAGCTAGCCCCGCCGCCGCCACCTCCCCTTCCTTGGCTTGCCCGCTCTTATGCAGTTTCATTGCTGCCATTTTCATTTCCTCCGCCAACTTCCTCTTCGGCCCTGACCTTGCTGCTGCAACCACCACCACCCTCCATCTCTTTGGGGAAGAATGATGTTGCGGCGGTGTGAATTTAGATTTGTTGAACTGCAGTGAGATCATGGGATGTGTTATGGAAGCCATAGCTAGGTTAGTATGCAAGATTATTGCAGTCTCAAAGGCATACATATAAATATACAGAAAAATGATGTAATATAAGAGATTGTTTTTTAGTGCAAACTGGATGAGAGTATGGAGAAGAATTAATGGCGGTTCAATTTTTCAAGAAGATCAACTAAACAATGTTGCAATGATACCCATGCATATATATATATTCACTATTACAACTATACGCACATTTATATATAAGTATTCATTTCAATATGTATCTCTGCATTTAATTTCTTGAATTCAGTATCAGTAGCAGCAGCAGGGATGGCGTTACTTGATTTCCTCAACGGATTGTACGAATCCCGAACAGGTATGCAGAAATCCTATTCAAATGACTTGAATCTTACAATTTATTGTTTTTCTCTTTTATGATATGTAGCATTTTACTCCTATATATAATTTTTGTTGAGTTATTACTTATTATTGAAGGGGAGCATCAGTAGTCCTAAAAGCTTGGGAAAAGTGGGCATTCCTTTTGGCCAATTTTTTATTCATTCAAGATTCTGGCTATTTTTTTTATTAAATTCTAGTATTAATTCTTGGGAAGGAGGCATCGCTTAGCACTAATCGAGGTGAGGTTTATGGCCCAAATAATTTAGGTAGGACTTAAAAACGTTTTTTAAGCTGTAGTTGTTCAGTTAATTTTTTAAATTTAATATATATAATTATATTAATCAAGAAAAAAAAGTCAAAATTAGATAAATTTTAATTATCTTTTTAAAAATATTAAAAAAACAAAACAAAAAAAAAAAAAAACAACTTACTTAGTCAGTTACCTAA
Organism: Plectranthus barbatus; assembly: GCA_026898455.1. Classification (NCBI taxonomy): domain Eukaryota; kingdom Viridiplantae; phylum Streptophyta; class Magnoliopsida; order Lamiales; family Lamiaceae; genus Plectranthus; species Plectranthus barbatus. The sequence goes on along the minus strand of JAPKLW010000102.1, from coordinate 793,316 downwards.
ATCGGCACCAAGCAACCTAGATGGCACCTAAGCACTACTTACTCATCAAACTAATCAGACACGAAAATTTACAAATTTTTGATTCGTATAAGAACGACCTAATACCTAGGCAGAGCTCAAGCGGAGATTTTTACAACAATAAACGAAGGAATTTTGATAAATCATAACAATGACAAAAAAAACAATGTTGTCTATTTCAAAAAAAAAAAAAAAAAACATGGATAGTAGTAGTGGTGAACATAAATCCAGAATCAATTTACATAGAAGAAAGTTCCAATTTTGGAATGTAAACAGAGTGTTTGCCTTTAATTACAGAAGGAAAGTTGATCAGGACAATATGAGACGGAGGATTTCCCCAGAAAACTTGAAAGATTTCTCTGTTTCTTCCAGGCAATGATCCTTCTCCTCCCTCGTCCAATTCTGTCCAAAAAAAACACCAAATGTAAGAGAAAAACCAGATTTTGAGAACAAGGGAAGGGGATGGATGGGTGTCGATTTCATACTTCTGCAACTCGGTTTAGCTTATCACGAACATTCTGCAGTAGCTGGGACAGGTCTCCATCCCATTTGTAGAACTCCAATTCCTTGCCCTCAAGGATCTCCTGTGCCACCTGATGACAACCAACCAGCCACAGCAATGAGTGTTCGTGTGAACCCGAGTTTATTATGCCCCTTGGCTTTTACATTCTGTTAATACAACTCATGATAGATAATAAAGAGTACTTATCCTGATCTGGATTGAAGACAAATGTTAAATACTTTTAGTCCCACACTATAGTAGTACAATGACATAACGACTTATAATTGCTGCAAATTGCTTTCTCGAGTGAAGGCATTAGATTTCTGATCATGCAGGTAGTCATGATCGACAAACTAACCTTCCTCCCTATCATCCTGCCACCAGCTGAGTGCGCGAAGTAAGTATTGTAGAAATGGCAAATGAAAGCCTGGGGATCTTTTACAGATAGCTCCTCAAGGTACTGAGCATAGTTGGTGCCCGGAGATGATGGTTCCGGGATGGCATGGCCTTGCTGCTTAAACCATTCAAGATCCTTTGCAAGACCCTTGGATCTCTCGAGTCCAGTGTTCCTGAATTCTGCATCTGACATCACCAAAGCAATTTTAACTCAATAAAGTGAAGTTGATTACACTTTCTTGCATCTTTGCATCAGCTCTGGGAATCAAGTGATGCCCTTCTAAGGAATGATGAGTGAAATACACAGAACATATAACCAAGCAAATTTATAGTTGATCTTAGAAAATCTACAAGACCCAGATGAAAATAAGTCTTAGAGAGGGATGAAAAACCAAAATGTTTGACTTCTTCAAAGATCATTCCAATATATTTCATGCAGTACATCATAAAACATAAGGTCCACATGAATAACAGGCTCCTTTATGTGAGTGCTTATGAGAGAGAAGGCTATGAATTTGTTAACCTATGTATTCTTGATATAGCATGAGCACGATTCAACTAGTTTTTCCATCAAAAATAGCACATACATGGCCAGCCCGTGATTTTAGAGACACTGTCTGAGCAAAAAAAAAAAAATGGTGCCTTTATCTTTTTGTATAACTATAAACAAGAATATTACTAAAACTTCAAAAACTTCTCTAGTTTTGTCAATACAAGTGTACAAGTCAATATAACTAAAAAGTGTTTTTTTTTTGTGTGTGTGTAAAAAAATCATGGGTTGTTTAGCTCTCAAATGAACTTCTGAAAATTGAAATCGTTCAAAAATAAAATTAAACAAAATAATCTGCAAGGAAATAAGTCAACTACGCACAAAAACTTAAAACCATGCAATTGTGGAATCTAATAAAACTCATCAAAAGAGAAACTTTATACATGTATCCAGGAAACAAAATAACTATACAATAACCTTGTCACCTTGCAGTTAGAATCCTTCAACGATCAAAGAAATACAATGAACAAAAGCAGAAGAACTCAACTCGCAAGAGAAAGGGTACTTTTTATGAGAGCAGTGCCACAAAAATAATAAATATACATCCAGTAACCACATAGAACAATCATATGGATCACAAAACATATCAAGAATAAAGGCAGATATAGTTAGTACGTTTCAGCGCTCAGACACAAGCAAATAAACCTAGTACCATTACAAATAAAAACCATTAGAAGACATACTCACATTCAGGGAATGCCGCTTTCTCCACAATCCCCTCAAGTGTATCATAAACCAGTTTGCTATCAACCAAGAATTTCAAGTACCCTTCAACGCTTGGGTTCCATCTAGCAACGGGCTGCCCCTGTGGCTCCTTCTCCCCCTCCTTAGCTTGATCTTTAGTATGCAGTTTCATAGCCACAAATCTCATCTCCTCCACAAACCCCTTTGCCTCACCGGGGTATCTCTTCTTGGGCTTCTCCGCCGCCGTTGTAGCCGCAACCACCACCATCCTCGTCTTTTTCGTCGGAAAACTCGATAGGGGCAGCGACAAAAAGTGAACTTGAGGCTTTATCAAGCCTCCCAGTTGAGGTTTCTTGAACAGGAGTTGAGATTGGGAGACGGATGTTGTAGAAGCCATCATCAAGGAATGGAATTGCAATAATTCTTAATCAAGAAAGCAGTCAAGGTTTACGAAGACAATTTATCTGAATCTTCTTATTGCCTTTTATATGCAAAAGGCCCAAAACCCTCACAAGTAAATAACCGATGTGGGATGGAGAGAGAAGCCAAATACAATAAGGACTTTGCAGCAATAATGGCAGAAAGAATTGAAGTGCACCGATTCAGCAGTCTGTGTGAAATAAAGAATGAATATAAGTTGGTCACTCCATGAAAGTTCTCGAACGGATAGGTCTCTCCATTTTTGTATTGAAGAAGAGGTGAGAGAATATTTGGGGTATGGATAACGGGGCCCTCTCCGAGTATACAAGTATTATTTGGGTTTTCTTGTGTTGTGTAAATTGATTTTGGGGTTTTCTAACTTTTCTTGATGCCATCAATTTTGAGTTTTTGAAGCGTGCGAAAAGCAAATTTTGTGCACAAGAAACTACAAATCTACTCGAAATTCTTCCCTCTATTTCCTTCCTTTGAAGGAAGTTTTCATGTACTTACATTTCCATTCAATTTATATTTTCCTTGTCTTTTTGTGATGATCTGTTCGGAATCCTGAATTTTCTCTTTAAATTAAATTAAATAAATTTATAAAATACAAGCACTAGTAAACTAGACAACTTTAAGTGTGTTGGATTGGCATTGAAATCGAACCTTAGATATTTTTATGTGCTCTTCTATCTTGTGCTGGCACATCACAATATTGAAGTTTTACAAGTCTTCCATAGTCCAAATGATATAAAATAATCACAATCTAAGTTAGGGGTGATAATTCTTAACACAACATCATAATTCGATACGAATTCCCATAATAATAATATATATGATTAAGATTTATTAGATATAAATTCTTATCAAATCAACACGATAAAGGACACAAAAAAATTTTATAGGACCGGATAACCCATCCATTGGATTGGAATGAATTCGGATAATCGTTAATAAATTAATAAAAATATATTATTTTTATTTAGTTTTTTAAATATTTTATTAATACATTCATTTTGATATTTTAGTTTGGGTTTTTTTTTTCAAATAATAAAATCTCTTAATTATTACTAATTTAACTCCCATATGCACATTATTTTATATAATTTATTATAGAGAAATATATAAATTATTGTTTTTTTGTTATTGTTGTGAGTAATTGAATCCAAAGCAACGAACAATATAGAAAATCAGAGAAGAAGTGGAGATAAGAAGAAGAAGACAGAGAAAAGAGCAGTTTTTATTTCTTCAACGTCTGTTTACAAATACAGGAATTCAAATATATATATGATATCAAATCTAATAAAAGGAAATTAAATAATGTCAAATATAAATATATATATATATATATATATATATATATATATATATATTTATAACACTCCTCATTAAAAATCTCGCCGAAAATCCTGTGGGAAAAACAGTCGAGGAAAATAGTACACGATATATATTTATTCATGTGTTGCACTAGATGCCTCAATAAAAATATTAACTAAGAAAACCCAATGGGAAAAATTTAGTAAGGAAAAGAGTACATCTATTATGCCTTCAGGGCTTAATCTTCAGGATTATTTAGATGTTGTCGCTTCCCTTGAAGACAAAAATCTTCCAAATCTACACATACCTATATTGTATACATATTTCTCAAAAGTGAATGTTGGAAGAGATTTTGTGAATAAATCTGCAAGATTATCACTTGTTTGAATCTTTTGTATTACAATTCCACCGCTCTTCTGGAGCTCGTGAGGATAAAAGAATTTAGGTAATATATGTTTCGTTAAGTTTCCTTGAACAAATCCATTACTCATTTGTGCAACACAAGTTGCATTGCCCTCATAAAGGACCGTGGGGGATTTTTCTTCTGATGTTATACCGCATGAACCGCGAATGTGTTGTATTAAAGATCTTAGTCGTACACATTCTTTAGCGGTTTCATATAATGCTATAATATCTGAGTGGTTTAAAGACGTAGATATCAAAGTTTGTTTAACAGACCTCCAAGAAATAGCAGTACCACGACAGAGAAAAACATAAACAGTCTGAGATCTAACATTATGGGGATTAGACAAATATCCAGCATCAGCATAGCCAACTAATGTCATATCCTGATTTCTTTTATAAAATAGACCTAGATCTTTTGAACCTTGAAGATAACGAAAAATATGTTTAACACCATTCTAATGTCTCTTGGTAGGTGAAGCACTAAATCTTTCTAGTAAATTAACTGCAAATGCTATATCAAGCCTGGTGCAATTCGCAAGATAAAGTAGTGCTCTAATGGCACTCAAATAAGGAACTTCAGATCCTAAAATATCTTCATTTTCATCTTTAGGTCTAAAAGAGTCTTTATCCATTCTAGGGATCGAACAACCATTGGTGTGCTAAGCGGATGCGATTTATCCATGTAAAATCTTTTAAGGACCTTTTGTACATACGTTGACTGGTGAACAAAGATTCCTTCAGAGAGATGGTCGATCTGCAGGCCGACACAATACTTGGTCTTACCCAAGTCTTTCATTTCAAACTCCGTCTTTAGATACGAGCTAGCTTCTTCAAGCTCTTTACATGTTCCAATAATATTTATGTCATCAACATAAATAGAAATTATACGAAAATCATTATGTGACTTTTTGATAAAAAAACACAAGGACACACGTCATTATTAATATATTCCTTCTTCAGGAGGAATTCACTCAGTTGATTATACCACATCTTTCTCGATTGTTTTAAACCATATAATGATATTTCCAGTTTAACACTATACATGTTACGGTTTTCATTTTCCTTTAACTTTGAGATATTCAATCCATCAGTAATTTTCATGTAAATATCAGTGTCTAATGACCCATACAAATATGCGGTCACGACATTCATTAACTGCATATCTATGTTCAAATTTGATGACAGAGATATTAAATAGAGGAACGTTATGTCATCCAATATAGGAGAGTATGTTTGATCAAAATCAATTCCGGGTCTCTGCGAAAACCCTTTAGCTACTAATCTCGCTTTATATCTCACCACCATGTTATTCTCGTTTCTCTTTCGTACAAACACCCATTTATATCCTACAGGGACAACTCAAAAATATTTTGAGAAAACACTCGTGCTGATAACGTGTTGTGAGTAATTGAATCCAAAGCAACGAAAAATATAGAAGTGGAGAGAAGAAGAAGACAGAGAAAAGAGCAGTTTTTATTTCTTTAACGTCTGTTTACAAATACAGGAATTCAAATATATATATGATATCATATCTAATAAAAGAGAATTAAATAATGTCTAATATAAATAAATATATATATTTATAACAGTTATATGATAATTTAGGGGTGGCAAATGGGTCGGGTTCGGGTTGACGGGTCGGGTTGTGACCTGATAATAACAAGCGACACGCCAACCCAAACCCGACCTGTTTATTTTCGGGTCGACACGAAACTGACCCGAAATGACCTGTTTAATTATTTTAAAAATTAAAAAAATGTGTTAATTAATTTAAAAATTAATAAATTGTGATAATTATTTTAAAAATTAAAAATTTGTGTTAACTATTTAAAAATTTTGATTTTAGGCTATATTTTATTTATTAAATTTTTATGTAATTATGTTTCATAAATAATAATAATAATAATTAATATTATTGGTGGGTCAAATGGGTTCGCGGGTCAACCCGAGATTGACCCGAACCCAACCCGAAAATTAAATGGGTTGGACGGGTTGACCTGAAACTAACCCAAAAATTAAATGGGTTGACCCAACCCGTTTTTTTCGTGTCGGGTTGTCGTGTCGGATTGGAGATTGCCGCCCCTATATGATATAATGCTACTATGGTAAAAATATTCTATAACTTGTTAAGATTTTTTTAAAAAAAATTATTGTTATTCTTACTTTTGGAGGATTAATATAATATTGTGAGTAATTGTTTTCAGAAAAGTAAACTCATATTAATTTGAGAATGTGGAATATTAGATTGTTACTAATCTATATATATTATGGAGTATATAAAAGAAGAACGCTTACCAAAAATATTTTCCTGCTCAAGAAAATCCTAAATTAAATAATTAGTATATTAGGCAATTGATGTTATATATGATAAATGCATACATAAATGCATTACATATATTAAGTAATTGTATATAATAATAGCAAGAGCAAAATCAGGATTAAAATTATAAAAGGGTACTATAAATCAACTCAATTTATTAAGAAATAAATCACATATAATTGTCAAATATTTAAATTCATTTTTCAAATCTATACTTAAATAATTAATGTTCTATTTGATTTTATAATATATAATTAGTGTCACATATTCGCTTGGATACAAAATAACACAAAAAGACACTCTCGAAAAGTATCATAGATTTATTTGAATAAAGATAATGATCGGTGTAAACTACATTCTATAATAAATAGAAATAGAGATCGGTGTAAACTTTCCAAAAATAAGTTTATGAAACTTATGGAATCAATAATCTAATAATGATAAAGATTAAGGAATGAAATAATGAGATTATTGCCTAATGTCAATATATTCAACTCCTTCCATACTTACATTCCTTGCCCTATTTGATTGTTTTTAGCAATTCTTACCATAATATTGGGATTGACTAATTATGGAAGTTTTGCAGTGGAAAAAAAGTCAAAGTACCCTGCTTTTATATATATATTTATGAGTTGGTCTCCTGAGAGACGGTCTTAACATTTTTTTATTGTGAGACGGACCTTAATACATTATTTCAATACGTTAAATACATCATTTCATTTTTAAGAATTACATTATTTGCAACAAAGAAATAGATAATTTGCAATAAAGAAACACATTATTTCATTAAATTCCTTTCACAATAAAAATGGTGAGACATCATTTGCAATAAAAAATACATCATTTTATTAAATTCGTCTCACAATAAAAATGATGAGACTGTCACATCTGAGAATTTGCCTATATTTATTTATGTTTATTCAAATTCCATCATATTTTTCAAATTCGTATTATACTATTTTATTGGATTTTTAACGTGTTGGATATAGATACAAATTTAGATTTCTCTAAACAGATCAAATACGACTTAGGTCTTAATGTATCCGTATCAATAACAAACCGACACAATAAGAATTTGATTTGTACAATTTGTCAACCCTAATCTAGGGTATTTTTAGAATTTGAAATCTTTATACTTTACACCTCGTATTTGTCAATTTTAATGAAATCTTTCTTTATTTATGGTGGACGGATCTTCATTCAATTGTACACACATATCATTTATGTGAATGGTGGAACGAGGCGTGAAACATCTCTTATTGGCTTATAGTATTGTTATACACTGTCTCAAGCTGGGAGGTAGTGATTCTTGAGAGAAAGAAATGAAGAGTAAGCAGTGCATTGCAATGTGTTTAATGTCCAGGGATACTACTTGAATTAGTCCGTCTCCTAGCAAATTATGATTATTCAAGTCAGATTGACTCCGAGTGAGATTTTACCAAACTAATAAATCTCACTTCAATCCTATGTTTTAATACGACACAATAACTTGACACAAATGGTACAAAATTTTCATATTGTGTTCGCGTTGCGTTCTTGTTGTATTCGTGTTATCTGATAGCGTATCGTATTTCGTGTTACTCACTAAGAAATTAATAAATAATATTTATTATTATTATTACTACTATTTTATCATTTATCAACATAATTTAACACTTTTCACAGGTTAATATTGTGTTCGTGTCGTGTTCATATCAATATCATGTTATCAGATCAGATTAACAAATCAATGTCGTGTTCGAGTCAAATTCATGTTTGAGGCTTAACAGGTTGTATCGTGTTCGTGTCGAGCATATCCTTAACAGATTGTGTTCATGTCGGATCTTAATTGATCATGTCACTATCGTGTTGACACAATAACGACCTGACACGTACGAATTGACAGCCCTAGTCTAAGCCCGTCAAGCCAATAACTTTACAAATTACATTTTTTATTTTTTAATATTTTATAAAAAAAATAAGGCATAAAAATATTTACAACTCTTTTAATCTTGTAAAAGATGAAATACATGGAATATTTATATTTACAAAAAAAACTTAAAACATGTATCAAACTTCATATATTCAACAATTAAAATGACAAAAATATAATATTTTTTTATTTCATCAATGTTTTAACTTCATGATCAAATAACTTTAAGTATGGATAATCACTACTATTAAAAATTAAAAATAAATAAATACTACTTAAATCATATTAATTAAAATGATTTTTTTTTTTCTAAATATGAAATTTGGTATTCGCCAAAATATTAATCCTAATTATCCGACCCGAACCAAACGAAATATTAATAACTTATTTTACACCCCTGGAATCTCAATACTTAATCCAAACACAGAATTAAAATTATTCAAACAGTGCAAAGACTACTCATCCAACCAATTTTATCTATCTATCCTATCAACGAAACCAAATGACCCCATAATGGAATACATACACTGCACTTTGATGCTGGTTGCGCCTCAGTTTTAAGGAAAGTTAAACTGAGAGATATTACATATACCACCTCTTAATCATATCAAGCCCCCCTCCCATTTGTGACTATTCCATCACCAACACCTCCTCCGTCGTTTCCAAACTCAGTCGCAGTTGAATCCACGAGCCACTGCGAGGAAAAAGGTCTGAAGTTTTCTTTGTAGAGTAAAGATTATCTATAGAGGTGCTAAACTGCATCCTTCATTAACTAATCTCCAAAGCTAGAGACATTGAGAGATTATTTTTACTAGTAACTTCCTGACAAACTAGTTTTCTTTTCCACCACTAGGTGCCTACTTTTAGTAGCAGAAAATAGCTTATTATTAATGCTATCACAATTTCCATCTCTTTTATAGTTGCGATTTCCAAGCAGTAGATCCTGCACAGGCAATGCCTCTAATGTGCTTACTTGTTCATTCATTATTGTCCCATCCTTTCACATGTGACTTAAGTGATGTTCTACTAAGTGATTGTGGCATAACAGTATTTAAGACTAAATATTTAGTGGTGTTTTCCTAGCAACAGGTACATAATTTACAAACAAAATGGAGCATAAGCTTTAAATGATCTACTGATGAAGATTTTTTCAAGCTGACAATAAGATGTAGCAGGAAAAGCTCGATCAAAAATATGCTGAAAAGAAAAGGTACAACAGAAAATGCCTGAATTTCATATAAAGCTATAAAGGAGTATAGGCAGGCTAACCTGGAGTTCTTGTTCCGATTTTTTTAATCTCTCATCATAGTCTTTCATTTGCAGATAACATTTATGCAACTGCACCAATCACGACGTTTAGAGATAATATCAAACATAAGGATTCTACCTTGATTTTTTAAAAAAAATTGGGCTAATGTCACATTGCACTACCTTGGTTAATTGCATGTGACGACGAGAGGTTAACTTTTTCGCAGCAATTACAGAATCCTCCAATTTCTAGCGCAGGTTAGGGAAAGAATTATAAAATTAAGGCAATGAATGGCATACCAGAAACACCAAATATAAAATCTATATCATAAAACTATTTACCTGGTACTTCTCCTGTAACTTGGAAAGAACATCTTGCTTATCTGAGACTAGTCCTTCCATCAGAGATATCTGATTAATAAGACATAATGACATTTCCTGTTACCACCTGAAGGGTTTACTAAATAAATATTCATGAGAATTGCAGAATAACATTTGGATGCACGTTTACAATATTACTCAGCAGTACTTTGAAAGCATTTTAAGAGTATGACGCCTATTTAGAAATTAGAAGGATGCTGGAAAAACTCATTGGACGCAAACACTTTCCACTATATATTATCATCAGGTCATGGTTTAGTTTCCTTTTACAATGAATACCTCTTTACGAAGCTCTTCTAGCTTCAAGTTTGAAACTGCTAATTGATTTTCACCCTGTTGATACAGACAAGAAATAGTCACCATAGCAGTCAAACATACTTCTTCTAAATTAGATGCAGCCACACTAAGAGTTCAACCTGATCCAGCTCATCATTGAAAGAATCTAAAGAAGGCTCTCTACTCCCGTGATCATCAAATCTGGACCTGCTTGGGCATACATGGTTAAAAACTTCTACAGCAGTTTCCAATCAGAAGAACTAAAAACCAAATAACTTAATGCAGTTGATATGAGTTGAAGCTGTATAAATTGAATCATGCATTTCCTGACAACAGTAAATACTACCAAGCCAGCTACTGTGTATAATCAATCCTCCAACAGGTTAAATGGAATATACACTATTCGCAAACTCGACTGCCTCAATGATTGCAAGAAATAAGGTCCCTGGTAATGATGAATAATGTAAAGCAAACACCCAGGTTGCACAAGACTTCATAGACATTCGATTGAGTGATGACAAGGGATGGCTACCAAGACTTGGGAAATGATGATCCGTATAGCTGACCTTGCAAGTAGCGGGAATGGGCTTTGACGATGATAATGATATACATCTTAGCATGCAATATTAAACAATAGTGCATTTGAGATTATCGTATTCTTTCAGGCGAAATAATTTTATTAGTGTCCATGACAGAGAAGATTTCGGAACAGCAGCACATCATCATAAAAGAAACAAAGAATAAATGCAAATCTCTCTGTACAGTTAGTAGAAATCCCAGAAAAAGAAAAGGATACCTCTTCAGATAATGAAGTTGTTGCTCATCCTTGTCCTCACTTCTATGGCGAATAGTGTTCCTATGTTGCTCGATATTCTTTTCATCATCTCTTTCCCAGTCATGCTTACGCTTTCTCTCATGATCCTGCTCTACATCTTCTACATGTCTGTTATAGTCCTGCAATCTCTCTTCATCCACATAACGGTCCCTTATGCGATCATGACCACGTGTCCGTTCATGACCTCTCTCCCTTTCTTCGTGGTCTTGAGACCTATCCCTATGTCCTTCTGGATGACCGTGGCGGTCATAATTGTCAGCTCGCCTACGATCTCTACCCCTATCACCATCTATGCTTCGATCCAAGTCATGCCGAGGATCACGAGTAAAGTGAGGTTTCCCACCCCTTGTTCTAACATCATTGACCTTAATCGCTCGCCCATGAATGGTCTGAATTAAAGCTTACTTAAAATCAATTCTGAGGGGTGACAAATCAAAGTCTCACAACAAAAAATAAAAATAGGTGACATACATCATTTGTAAAATGCATAAACGTTTCTATTTTTAATCAGTTATATCTGAGAGAGGGAGGTAGATTAGTACCTTGCCATCCATCTCCCTGATGGCTTGCGTGGCTGACCTTGGATTAGCGAAAGTAACAAATCCATAGCATTTTCCCCCGACAGTTCGATCATTAATAATCTGGAAGTCAGTTAACAGCTTTTACTTAATGTCTGCATAATAGAGTAAATTGGGCGGAGAATAGGGACCGGCAAGCGAATAAAGATTTGAATCGTTTCTGAAAAGGCTTTCGTTCAAGATTCCCTTTAGAGACTTCTCAGTTTTTGCTTTCTTGGCGTGCATCAGGGCACGGGTTGAAAAACTTTACTTTCAAATCATTAGTTTTGAGTATTTATGCAATCTTGATTCAGGACACACGGTATCATTTCCCAAGCGGAACAAAGCTTTGAAATTCAGAATCCGTCAAGAAACATTCTTAGAGAGACGCCCAAAACAAAACATTCCATTCGGCTACGCTTATAATACTAACACGCACATTATATTCAAGAACTTAAGAATATACTTAAACAGTAGCTTCAATGAATAAGATGAAGACCATCAGAGTAGGAATAGCGAAACACCTAAAACAACAATTTGGCAGGGGAAACACAAAAGCTAACTTCACAGTTCACACCAGTAAACCATACGAAACCCTGGAATTAAAAATAGCATGCTTCTTTGAATACTCGATATTCATACGAAGCCGGAGGAGGGTGAGGAAGAGACCTTGATGGCTATGACGGCGCCATAGACGTAGAAAACGCGGCGGAGGCCGTCCTCCGTGATGTCGTAGGGGAGACCGCCGACATATATGGAGCTGTTGTCGTCGACTGTCATTCTATCTCGCCGGGAACAATTAATTTGCTCAGCAATTGCAAAAGGAAACAATTTGTGCCCTAGTCATACAAATTGGGGATTTCTGGCCGCAATGATTTTACGAGTCCCTTTTCACCTTATTATGTAACAACCAATACTAATATTATTCCATACCAATTTTAAAGCTGAGCTGAATAAATTTTCGCCACGGTTTATAATGTATTAGAGCTCAGGTTCGAATTTTAATGAAAATATTTGGGTGTAATATAATTTATAAATCAATATATATCTTTTTAATAAAAATATGTAATTGCATTTTATTTATAATATTATGACATAATTTCATCTAATTATTGATTGTCTGAATTTAGAAGGATCAGTCACTTGAGAGGAGCGTTTGAGAAATAATTTTGAAAGTAATTAAAAAGTTGTTTTAACCCAAAAATTAGAATGTTTTCTTTTGTACCTAATTACTTTACTAATTCACATTAGAGGCGTTTTAAATATTTTGAGTGATATCGCTGATATGCACTAGTTATAAATAATAGATATATATGGAGTTCATCCCATAATAAAAGTTAATTTGTAGCAATCAATTTACAACATCCATCTGAAAAAAATCAATGATTGAGATTTAAACATTTTGCCGGATTTTATGTTTTTTTACTTTATAAAATATGCTTAATCGAATTAAGCATGATTTATAAAGCAATTAAGCACGAATGAAAAATAATGCTTAATTTTTAAATTTTTGATACTTTAATCACAACCATTGATGCTATCAATGCAATGACTGAGATTCATTCCAATTTAATACAAACTTTAATTTTAGCACTTGATTATTTTATTGTTTGATTTTGTTTTAGTTGTTGCTTGTTTGAATATCAACCATTGATTTTTTTAGATCTAATGATCATCATTCATTCTTTTTTTCTCACAAAGAGTTTTTTTTACATGATCTCTCATTTATATATATATATATATATATATATATATATATATATATATGATATAATAATACAGACTTAATCAATACAATTGAATTGTCATTTTAATAAAGTTTTATTACTAATAACCTGTCAACTTATTAAAGTTAAAAATGAATCCTTATAATGTATTAAAAGGCGTGTTAACCCTTAGTCTAGTGGAATCGGATAAATTTTGATTGAATATTATTATGTTTAATTTAAACATACAAATATATTTAAACATGTAACAATTGAAAACAACTGAATCAAAAGTGTTTCAATATAGTTTAAATATATTTTACATCTGTGTTAGTATAGTTTACATGGATACAAAATGCAATAGTTAAGAAAAACCAAGCCACATATAAGAATTAAGAAACACCCATTTCACTCAATAGGATTAACACTCTACTTAGCAACTTGTTCCAGAACAGGGATTTTGCTCCAAGGCTCCTCTAATCCACTAGTCTGGAGTGGTGGCAATGAAAAAGCACTCACCGTAGAACTTCCGCTGCGAATCTCTTTTAGGACTCTTAATGCTGCTAAGGTACTCTTCATGTACAGGCTCTTCATGTATTCTATCTGTGCAAGCTCGTTGGTTTCTTTGATCAGGCCCTTTTCGGGTTCACAACTTGTAGAGGGTTCATTTCCATCCCCAGCCTCGGTGGTCGATGGGGTTTCAGGAACAGGGAACGTTTGGTCGAGCATTTTCTCGCTCTCTTTCACGAGCTTGTACAACATGTCGGTTGTGAAGAATGGTTGCTGCAGAACCGTCTGAATGAAAGGCCGGCGAAGGAGAGCACCAGTTCTTTTGTCATACTTCTTCAAGATTTTAACCAATCCTGTTCAATAGTATGGGACACATTAGGCAATGGCAACAATCCTAAGCAGAACATCAAGAAAGAGACAATATGAAAGTCCCCGCAGTGGTTAAGAGCACTATGAGTTGATTATGGGTTCGAGTAATGACAAAGGACTCCCCTCCCCCATTTAAATTGGCAACCCCTATTCCAAACAAAAAAAGAGACAACAGGAAATAAATTGTGCGGTTGTAGATGATCAACCATTGTTTAGCAAGACAGCAGCTAGACAACATTCTGACTAGCAATGTATCAAAGTTCAAACCAACAACTAAAAATTTGATTATGGATCCTACAATGATATGATAAATATAAAATATATACATATTGCAACGACAGGATAATAGGCAGAGATGAACGAGTCTATTATTCACATTTGCATTTGAGCACACAAACATGAAGGAAATGAATAGGATAAACAAACTGGTGGGGGAAAAAAAAAAAAAACAAAGGGAGCTAGATTTTACCAGTATAGTTCAGAGCACTGTAATTCTCCAACAAAACCATCTCTCCATGGAAGTCAACAATTTCTTTCCGGATCTGAATCATCTCATCTTTCCTATCCTTGGCCTTTGCCACTCTATCACGCAGTTCCTGTACACCAAAGTTACATATAAGGTTCTTACTACTTTCAAATATCAACTCCTGCTTCTAACATGTTACTAATCGTACAAATAGCTAATGCAGCTATCAAATGCCCAGACCTAAACAAAAATTGCTAGTTTATTCGAATATAAGTAGAAGAATCAATATCAGCAAACGAGGCAGAATTAAAAATATCTATACATTCTGCTCAACTTACAGACAAAGGCGAGGCAAACAAACCAATTCAGCAAACAGAATGTAATCTACAATAATCAACAGTGTGTATACCGCTTAAGCGAGTTGAAACTGAAAATTGGGGGAATATTAATTAAACCATGATAGATTTCCCGTTTTCCTTCAACATATCATAAACTACGACAATTTTTTGAAGGATGAAGTATATTTTCAGAAAAAAAAGTTTCACAAATGTTCACTAGTATGCTTAGATTATTGATACCAATCATCAACGAACAAGAACACAAAATGCAAATAAAATTGAAAATAGGGCAATGGGGGATGTCAATAGAATCAGAGAGAAGAAAAATAAAATAGAAACTCGTAGCTCCTACAATCGAAATGTAAAGGAAAACTCGTAGAATTACCTTTAATGTGATGATGTATTCCTCCTCTTTCTCGACGAAAAAGGCGTTAAATTTGTCGAGCTCATCCTCCAAAAGCTTGAGGAAATCCGCCTCCTCCTCAGACATGGCCTCCCTCTCATCCATCTTTCGTCTCTTCTGAGCCCTCTTCTCGACATCGGCTTGCGGCTTGGGTTCGATCAGCTTGAGCCGCTTCTTGAGCTCCTTATACGACAAAAATTTGTCCCTCCACTCCGGCAACGTGTCCTCAATCTGGTTGCTCAAACTCTTCCCAAACTTCATCGTCTTCGAAAAATAGAACAAAAACTCGAATTTTCTCCCGATCTAAAGTAATAATTTATGCGCAGGTACAATGTATTGATAAATTTTGTGTGAAGAGGAGGAAATGAAAAAAAGTGAAATGGGGAGGAATATATATATACATTCCGCAGTTCGCCGAAACGAATATGAGAGAGAATATGCGGAGTTGGGAATATTCTTTTGTCCGAATATCTTCGTTTCATTCCCCCCACAACGGCGACGTTTTGTGTCTTCATTTTCCCGCCTTTTCTTTCTTGATGACACGTGTCTACTTCAACCATCCGCAAGGACCGCAATGGAGCTTTAGTAATAGTTTTTCAGATTAACATTAAAATATATTATGAGAAAACAATTTAAAATATTAAAAAATTTAAATCACATCTAAATAGCAGCTTTTATGGAAAAATGCACAAAAGAGCAAAAATTGAATTAAAAGTCTAATTTATCCTATTTATACAAAAATTATCAATACATTGTACCAGCGCATTAATTATTGTGGAAATAATTTTTTATAGCAAAAAATTATAACCACATCCAGTTTATAACAAGGCAAATTTGGTCTTAATCGAGAAAAAAATGTATTTTCAAAGTAATAAAAAATTTGGACATTTGTGATAAGTATAATTGATTTTGTACAATATGGAGTATTTTTTATTGATAAGTGAATAAAAATTTCAGAATGATTAATTCGATTTTAATTTAAGATGTTGGAATTGGGTTCACCGTTCATTACAAATTCACGAATTACACTAAATTTGTGAATTCGTAGTGATTTCGTGAAATGGAGTTTATTAAAATTTGAGAATTTATTTTTATTTCAATGCACAAATTTAAATAAATTTAATTTCACGAAAAAAAAATCCAATTCATGATTTAATTGTAATTCATGAAATCGAATTTATTAAACTTAAATAAATTTGATTTCACGAATTACCCTTAATTCGTGAAATTAAAATGATTTTACGGGTTGAAATTATAATTGGAAGTATTGTAATCAGAATTAGGTTCATTTCAATTTCACGGATGACACTTAATTCGTGAAATAGTAGAGATTTTCGTGAATTGAAATTGGAATTCACTTGAGGGGATGAAATTGGAATTCAATTGTTGAATTCGATTTAAAAAAAATAACAAATTTAATTGAATTATAACCTAAACTAACCTCAATTGAATTCATGAATTAAGTATAATTTTGAAGAAATTATTAAAAAGAAAAAAAAACTCTGATTTAATTCACGAATAGGACGAATTCAAATAAAACTCACTAAATTGATTAAATAAAATAAACTAAAATACATCTAATTAAAATTAAAAAACTAATTAATTGGGTGGAACTCTATCTCGATAGATACGTTTTGTGTGAGTCGTAGATTTACAAATACTGTATTTTTTGTGAGCTCGTTGTCTACTACTCGAAGTTTGTCCTGCCTCTGCTCCTGAAGGACGATGACTATTTCTTGGTCTACCTGCTTGACGACTCACAATAGGTGGCAAAACAACTCGTGCTTCAGCCTCTGGTGATATCATCCATTCTTTTATTGGAGGAAGAGGATGTACTACTCCCCTATATATTTCTCGCCAAGTCGATGTCTTGTAGTATGTCCAAACATGGTCGTATATGCTCGTACCCTTCATGTTGGGACAAGAATAAGCATAAATTTTACTATACATAAAAGTGTGATTATATTAACATGTTTAACTAACCAAATTGCAGCAATAACATGAGAGCATGGAAGGAGATCCAACTAAAACTCGCGACACTGGCACAAGTTGTCCTCCAGATCAACAGTCCACGTTCTTTTACCGTCGTTGACTTTGAATTTTTTTATCAAAAATGGCCACAACTGAATGTGTTCAAAATTTCCACCAATGGAGTCAGTTTGGCCACAACTTTCTCTATCAACTCATCATCTCTTGCATTTGTCTTAGCCCGTCTTTGATCAAACCAATGTTCGACAATATATCTATATACCTCGATAATGGAACAAATTGGCACACACCTTTCATCTAATAGCCTTGAGTTGAACACTTCAGCTGCATTTGATGTCATGGAACTATATTGACGAACTGGACATTTTGATTTAGCCCACTTTTCAGGTCCGACCGCAATGAGTTTGTTGTAAGATTCCGGGCAATGTTTTTCAATTTAGTCCATTGCCTTCTGATAGATGACAGAACGATAAGCATATGCAGCTTTGTGGTACAAGCTGACAATAGGTGGATCGAAGCCTGTCAGCTTATTTTGTAGATGGTAACAACACAAGTCGTGTGTTGCATTGGGATAGACCATGTTTATTGCATTCGATATATTGATGTGTTGGTCTGAAACAATGAGCAATTGATCATTGCAATCAAATGCCATCCGCATCCGAGACATAAACAATATCCAACTATTGTCAATCTCAATTGGTGCAAATCTAATGGCCAAAGGGAAGATCTGTTTGTTGTTGTCTTTCGTAACAACAACTAATAACACACCTTTATTTATTCCCTTCAGGTGTGTGGCATCCACCACAATCACTTGTCGTAATAAAGTTGAGAATGCGGCTCGTGACACACCTAAACAGACAAAGAAATATCATAATCGACCATCTGTATCGATATTCATATCAGTAAAGGTGGCTGGATTGTACTCTTTGAGCATCATAAGATTTTTTATTAGCATGTTGAAAGATTCTTGTAAGCCACCATATATTATTGAGATTGCTCCATTTCTAGCCCGTAGAGCATTGTTGTAGCTAATCTTAATGTTGAAGCTCTGTTGTAGGTCTGCCATTATATTTCGAGGCTTAATGATAGATCCTTGTCACAGCATTGTACGAGCATAATAAGCTGACAAAGTCTTATTCAAAATACAATTATGATTCGGTTTAAACTTATATATCATCCAACAACGAGAAGTACTTTTGGCTCACATAATAATTGTACAACTATCATTGCGACTGCAGTTGTACTCAACCCGAGTTGTAGTAGAACGTGAGACCTTGAATTTAACATGATGTTCCAAATGCCAAAGCCCGACTGCTACAACCAAATCTTCTTTATCATAAAAAATGGATCTAACTTCCAACTCAGAATCCAATATAGTTGCAACATCTTGTAATACTGGTGAATCAGATATGTCACATGGAATAATTGGAATTAACCAATTATTCATTTCTCCACTTACGATATTTATTATTTTCGGAGGTAATGGGTGAGTTGACATCGTTAGTATGATGTCCTTCTTCATTATCATCCTCTGCATGATCATTATTTAAATTCAGAATAGTTGAAGCTCGACTTCTGCTACCTCCATCACCAAACCTCATTGATGATCCAAAACAATACAGCTCTTCTAATGTTGGACTATAATGGTTGTACGGGGGTGGACTTGCAGAAGATATGAATGGTCGGTATGGCGACGGTTGTCGAGAACTTCCAACTGTTGCATTAGCTTTAACGTTCATAACACAATAAAGTATTGGCTCCCAAAACATGTTGCAAATTCATTGTAGATGGATATCTGTCACCACGATCGATGAAATGTTTCTACCACTTTGACTTTGACTTTGAGATAGATAATAGATTGTGTAATCACCCACCATGGAATGAGCTTGCAAAATATATTGTATATTTCTCCCTAATGCTCCTAACGTAATATCATGAGAAGGAATCATGACAATACGTTCATCTCCGCCAATGTAGTTGAATTCAGTATCCCATTTGCCATTGTAATGAAAAATAATGTTACGCCAAATATCCATCTCAACCTGAAGATGTAAATTTTGAGAGCGAGGGTGTATATTTTTTGTGAGAGAATGTGAATAACAATAGAGTTTAAGAGCATGAGAGAATACGATTCATCTATTAAAAAAGTGAAAAAGTTAAAATTTAAGTAATGATATAATTTGATTTGATTGGTCTCCATAGTATAGTACATATTTTGGGTAAATGTATATGTGTAAGCTTTATTTTTTGCAAATGTGTTTGAATCAGAGATTCCTGACACTAATTGGAGGTCCACTTAATAAGATTGATGTGAGTTATCAATGATGTGCACTTATCTTGCTAAGGTCTCGACTTAGCAAGTGTTTATCAAATATGTTTTAGCTCCAATATTCGTTAAGTTAATTGCAGGTTATACTACAGCGATTAATGTGTTGAGTTTTAAATATGCGTAGACACAAAATAACGAAATAAAGCATTAAAAGAACACAAGGTGTCCCTTCGCTCGGGGTGTAGTGGTTAAAACATCTTTCCTGTGACTGAGATGTCACAGGTTCGAGCTCCCAGGGGACATCTGGGTGTGTGTGTGTGTGCGAGTTTGAGATTAATTTACGACTTGTATTTTTCTTGATTGTTGTAGAGTGTTTGTTGGCGATTGACATACAACTGACATCTCAGCAGGCTTGCTAAGACTCCGCACCATGCTTGCGTACTTCTTTAGCATTCTCTTGAGTGTGTTCAACAATCCTCCGTGTTTGCTGGCTTTTACTTGCTTCTTTAGCAATCTTTAGCGATCATCAAGTCTGTTGATTCCTTCAGCATTCTTGATTCTTCTTTTTCTAGTTCTATTACAACTCGAGTATATATGACCTACACAAAACTTTTACATTTTGACTCGATACTAAGTTGCTAGAAACTTTGATGTACCAAAGCATAATAAACATACATTGACAATCAAGGGGTTTTAATATTTCAAACAATATTCCTAATAACAACCATTCACCGTAACCAAAATTCTTCAACACACATAATAATTCCAAAAACCAAAAAGTGGCATTACAACCATTTAGTGTGACCGACTTTCACAAATTTTTAGAAAAAAATTCGAATTTTATTAAAAAACATAAGATTAAGTTAGACAAAAAAAAAAAAAAAAAAGAAATTTGGCCGACTTAACAAGAATAAGTGCAGAAATATTTACCTCTCTGTCCGACATGGCTTTATCGGTGATAGGCGGGTCGTCGGTCGAAAAATCATGGTTGCAGATGAAAGAAAATCTTGGCAGACTTCAGTTCTAGGACAGTTTCACGATTTGGACACAAATACAATATTAGTGGGTGGGGTAAGTGGAGACATTAATTCTGAAATTGAATAATCAAATTCAATTTCCAGAACGACTTTAATCAATAAAATTCGTGAATTAAATTTGTGAAATTGGTTATTCTTTTATATTCGCTTTGTGGGCCTCTAATTCTATTTAATTCAAATTCAATTTCCATAACTTAATAGAATTCTATTTCACTAATTGCTTTAATTCGTGAAATAACTTTTTATTAATTTAATATGATTAAATTGGTTCAATTATTCTTGTATTCAATTTCATGAAAAAATGAATCTATTTCACAAATTGGATTCAATTCTTGAAATCTATGAGTTTAATGCTTGAAATTGTACAATCAATCAATTAAAATAAAGAGAAATTTCTGACTCCGACAAGCTCGGTTCCACAATTCACGAATAACAAGAAAATATGCTAAAAAACATGAATTGACCACTGACACAAGGTACATTTTGCTATTTTGTGGAGGATTTTATAAGGTTTGTTATATAGCATATGTACTCATAGTAAAATTGTTATTTCAGATTTTCACTCTTAATTACTATTATAGATCGGGAGAAAGTCCAAATTTTTTATTTTATTTTTCGAAGACAATGAAGTTTGGGAAGAGTTTGAGCAACCAGATTGAGGACACATTGCCGGAGTGGAAGGACAAATGTTTGTCGTACAAGGAGCTCAAGAAGCGGCTCAAGCTAATCGAACCCAAGCCACAAGCTGATGTCGAGGAGAGGGTTCAAAAGAGACTTAAGATGGATGAGAGGGAGTGTTTTTGGTTCACCATATCTTTTACAAACCTTCCTTCATTTCTCTATATCACGCATATGGTGTAAGTTGTCTGTACATGCAAGAAGATGATTTTGTTATGTTAACATCTAGAAAACATGTGTTTTTTTTATTAACACTTGACTCTCCTTTGAGTATTTTTTCTAAGTTCTTGTTGTTGAAAAAAACATATTGGATCCTTTTACTTAAATTTTAGGCATTCCCTTGTGGTGTTATATGGTTGCAGCCTGCATGACATTCCACACTCTGCTATTCTTGTTTCTTAATTTCCTACCTAATTAATTTTAGAGCTCGTGTATAGTCCTGATGCTTTATGCAATTTGCAATTTCATACGAAAATTTATCCTATCTGCAAAGTAATATATCGAACCAAATACTAAAATAATATACAAATTCATCCTATCCCATCTGCAAAGTAAAATCTCCATAAATAATCATAGTTATATGTAAAGTAGTGGTAATGGAAACTGTTACACCGTGGTGTGAAATACCAATTTGCATAACGTGTGTAATATGAAAGTATTATTGTATAATAAGGGAGAATTCTGTGAACTACCATGAATAATCATAGTTATATGTAAACGAGTGATAATAGAAACCGTTGCACCGTGGTGTGAAACATCAATTTACCTAATGCGCGTTATATGAGAGTATTACTAAAGTGTATAAAATTGTTCTATATATATATATCTTTATATGTGTGGTATTTATTATATTACATACTATTTTGTGTAAAAATTATAGAGTATTATCAATCTAGGACCTCAAAGATAATTTTACTATCATTTAATATCTGAAACATAAATTCTCAATTAAGAAAAAGATACCAAAATCTTCATTACCCACATCATCCGATCTCTCCAAATTAATTTTTTAACCTACACTTTAATTTAATATATATGTCGTTGTATGATTCGGTAATTGTAAACTTATTTGTGTCAATTGCAGTGAACAAACTTTTCAGAAGACAAGACTTATGTATGATTTTTGTGAATTGTAGTTAAATGGTTATGATACTTGAATTTGAATCATGTATTTTAGATGATGGAACATGTATTTGTATATTTTTGGATATGAATTGTGGATGTTTATGTTTGATTTAGTTGTTTTGGACAATGGAACTATGAGGTTTATGAGTTTTTGTATGGTTTATTTTGATTGTGGATTGTTGATGCATTTTGTATGATGGAACATTTTGAATGGTAGTGATTTTTTATGGTTTATGAGGTTTTGTATAAAATGTTGTTGGTTAATTTTTGTATGGTTTATGTTGTTGGGTTTGTGAATTAAAACAAGAGAAAAAAGTAAAATTTTTTTTTTTTGCAAATTTACGACGAACTTGCGACGGGAAATTCATCACAAATAACTAACTCAGATTTCACGAGGGACTCGCGACGGGAAACCCGTCACAGAAATAAATCTCAATATCTGCAACGGCGGGCCAGTCGCAATCCCATCGCAAACTATTTGCGACAGAAAAGGTTTTTTGTCGCCAACTTATTAGCGAGTCGCGAATCCATCACAAATGATGATTTGCAACAGTTTTTTGTATGATTTGCGACAGCTTTGTCCGTCGCGAATTGCAATAATTTTTATAGTATCAGTTTTTTGCAATTGATCTTTTGGTATTTTGGGACTATTGGGCCTTAGGCTTGGCCCGTCAGAATTCTTATCTTTTTGGACAACTGAAATTAGATTGTTTGGGCCCAATTAAGTGGTCCTGATTTTAGTGGACCACCGGTCCAAGTGGAGTACACGTGTATGTGACTTAGTGTGTGAGTTAGCGTATGAAATGTGGCTGAATGTGAGTCAGTGCACGTGGTGAATCTCGGGAGCAGTTTTGACTCCTGTTTGAATTCAAATGACACCATCCATGATTTTAGTGTCGTAACCATACGAGTCTTCATGTCGGGTAGTAACCGACGGTCGTGCCCTTAATGGGCATACAGGCTCTCCCAGGTGAGATTGTGTATAAATAGGCATCTCTAGGTTGCATTCTGTATTTACCAATTTTGCATTCTACTTGCACTATGCCAAATTTCCTATATACTTTTTCTGCAAGCTCAATTATGCTCCATCTTAGTTCATTGGAGTTCGCTTGAGTATGATGTTGTTTCGATCGAGATGTAGTCGTTTTATTTTTGGGGACAAATTATCAAAATTCGAGCAGTAGAGTTCATCTCAACTCAACTATTTTGCTTACATCTTTTTGTATTTTTTAATTTCCTTGCACTTCACTTCTGCTCGTGTACTTTGTTCTTGTAAACAACAATATATTAAGTAATATGAGTCAAATATTGTTATATGTACCATATCATTGAATTTTTATTTAAGAAAGTAAAATTTTGTAGTATGTTGTTTTTTTACTAATTTCCAAAATATATTTATTGAATGAGTGATTAAGGTGTTAAATAATTTCATCGCGGAATAAATCTACATTTATTATCTCGAAAAATTGATGGTTTATATGAAAATTTGTTCACAATTTTCTATTTCTTAACTTTGTATGTTATATGCTTAAACCGTATTGAGCTTAATTATCACTTGCACACTTATTTTTTAATAATTAATATTTTTGCCTCAGCGTGAATAATCTAAGTACTCAACTTCATTCGTATTATTAGTATTTAGTATAGATTTTATTTTTAGTATAAATTAATATCAGCTTTATATTAAATTTACAATTGATCACATCTATATATAGATTGTAATATCATCTTGTTATTAAGGACAGTGGACTTATATTTGTGGTTACATTATTGCCATGAATTACTTTATGGCAACTCTATATTTGACTTAATCCAATCTAAGAAATTGTATTTCATTACACCATATATTGAAATCGCCTCAAATTTTTACACGATTATAATAATACTATTTTTTTAAAAATCTAAATTACATGTAAAATTTAAATCATTTCCATTTAAGATCTCCTGCGCACATGCCTGTCTAAAGTATTATTATAAAAAAAACGCTTTAAAGTTTATCTAATTCTAATTATGATTGAATATATCTCAGTCAAATTTATTTATTCATCACAATTAGAATTTATTTTATTTCAAATAAAACTCACTTTTATCAAATACAGTTTATTGTTGCAATTGTAATATCCCATTTAGAATGAATTAATCACAATTAGGGTTTGTAACACTTCAATTAGGACTTGTAATAATCCAGCTAGGGTTTATTCATCCCAGTTAGAGTTTATTATATCATAACTAGATTTTATTGTATTTCAAGATGTTACAATAACTTAATTAATTATAACTTGAATCGGATTCAAATAAATAAATGTATTGTAGTGTACGTATTTCTATGTGCAAATTGAAATCATATTTCGAAATTCAAATGATGAGAAATTACAATAATCACCCGTAAAACAATAAATTATATTATTTTAAATGTCAACGGATTATGTAATGGAATTAACGATATCTAAACATTCTGACGATTCGGTAATTGATGTCACACATATTTCAATAATTTATTGTTAAATTTTGTAAGAGCCATTTACGGAAGACTGGGTAAAAAAAGAGATTGAAAAAAATCTGACGCGTTAAAAATAATTATAGCTGTATCTTTTCAAAACAGAAAAGGCAAATAAAATTTTTGTACTGTATTATTTATGAAAAGTAAATAAATGGAAATAAAATTCTCTAAAATGCAAATAAAATAATTTTCCTCTACGGGAAAAAGAAATCCATACCCACTTTCTTCTTCCTCTCATGATTTCCAACGACGACAATGTGACACTCAAGACTCTTCCTCTTTCTCTCTCTATAGTGCCTTTCTCTCTCTCAAATGCTGGCCGGAGAGAGTGCCGTCGCCAAAGTTAGAAGCTCCGCCTGTTGACTGATAAATTCATTCATTTAAATTCTTTTTTGGAGGTTGATTTGGTAAAGAGTCGTAAGAATGTCGTCACCGGCGCCGAGGTCCTCGCCGCCTCCTGCTAACAACACCGCCCCACCACCCGCCACCTTAACTCCGCCGCCGACTACGACGACGTCTCCGCCACCAAAGTCCAATCCTCCGACTACTGTCCCGCCTCCGATCACCTCTTCCCCACTACCGGCTGTCCCAGACCCAGTAGCTCCTCCTCCTTCTACCCCGGGAACCCCACCTCCCACCACCACTCCATCGACGCCGCCCCCCACCACCACTCCATCGACGCCACCTCCCACCAGCACTCCATCAACGCCGCCCCCTACCACCACTCCATCGACGCCACCTCCCTCCACCACTCCGTCGACGCCA
>JAPKLW010000102.1:739618-767333 GCA_026898455.1 Plectranthus barbatus | reverse complement strand
CCACCTCCCTCCACCACTCCGTCGACGCCACCTCCCTCCACCACTCCATCGACGCCACCTCCCTCCATCACTCCGTCGACGCCACCTCCCACCACCACTCCATCGAAACCGCCCTCCACCATTCCATCTGGATCCCCAGTTCCTCCGTCCCCGCCGGCACCTAAAGGTGGCAGCTCTCCTTCGACGCCGCCGGCTAGTGGTGGTTCTCCCTCGGGTTCTTCCGGTTCAGGAGCGTCTCCGCCGTCACCTACGGGTTCTGCTGACTCTGGAATATCGACGAGTGTAGTGGTTGGAATTGCAGTAGGAGGTGTTGCATTACTAGTGATTCTGAGCTTGATGTTTATATGCTTCAAGAAGAAGAAGAGAAGAGCCGAACCTGTCCCCCAACCACCTCATGCGTACAAAGGTGATAAATTTATGCATCAATTATTCCAATACTTACATAATTCTTAGAATTTCAGACTGTTCATTGTCCACATCTGCGCCCTCTGTTTTCTAGTTGTTCCATTCCGTTGATTACTGTGCGCGGAACACACACAGAGAGAGAGAGATCTCACGAAATCATGATATAAATGCTTGTTTGCGTGGAATGTTCTAAAATTTCTCCATTTGCTGATTGCCATGAAAGCATTTTATCCGTGAGAGAGAGAGAGTACCTGCAAGTAAATTTGTTTGCTACTTTTTTCAGTGGGTTGCTGCCTCTAATGGCTATAGAAGAAGAATATTTTAACTATGTTGTTTGAGATGAGGTGATGTATTTGCAGTGGTAGAAGTTCACGTTGTGCAATTTTGGTTGAGTTTCACAGTATATATTGCTGTTTGTAATCTGGGCGTTGCATCTTTTGATTTAGTGGAGATGACTGGATGAAAAAGTAGAATTAACATATAATCTATAAATTAAACCTGGTTTCCTGTCTCAGTTGATGCCTGTTGTTCTCCATCATGTTGGTACTGACAATTTAGCTCTTTATGGCCTTCTCTTCTCCAGCTGATCCCCACGCAGTTCAGAGTTGGAAGCATAATGCTACACCGCCAGCTTATCATGCCGTTGCAGTTGCTCCTCAGCCTTCTCTCCCGCCTCCACATTCACCAGTGCAAGCTCCTCCGCCTCTGCCTCCCCTTCCTTACATGAACAGCAGTGGTGGTTCTGGTTCAAATTCTTCCGGCCCTGTAGCTCCGCTTCCACCACCTTCACCTGGCATGGCTTTAGGACATTCTAATAGCACATTCACTTACGAAGAACTTGCAATGGCAACAGATGGATTCTCAGAAGCCAACCTGCTGGGACAAGGTGGTTTTGGTTATGTGCATAGAGGAGTCCTTCCGAATGGTAAAGAGGTTGCAGTCAAACAGCTTAAAGCTGGAAGTGGACAAGGGGAGCGTGAGTTCCAGGCTGAGGTTGAGATCATCAGCAGAGTGCATCACAAGCATCTGGTTTCATTGGTTGGATACTGCATCACTGGGGTTCAAAGAATGCTCGTGTACGAGTTTGTTACTAACAATACCTTGGAATTCCACCTGCACGGTTAGTTTCTTCAGTCTCCTTATCTTTCTTTGAACTGTGTTAAAGATGAAAATATGTTGTAAGTTGGAATCAGCCTCATTTCCATGTGCTCTGTTATGGGAAATCTTATGATTTGGCATATTTAAATTTCAGGAAAGGGAAGACCGGTCATGGATTGGGGTTCGAGAATGAAGATCGCGCTTGGTTCAGCAAAAGGTCTCGCATACCTGCATGAGGATTGTAAGTACATGCTGATATATCAGCAGTGGTATTCTTGGAAAAGAGTTGCAAATTTTCTCTTCTTTTTAGTTTCTAAATATATATCTTTTGATTTATCAGGTCATCCTAAGATTATCCATAGAGATATCAAGGCTTCCAATATTCTACTCAACTACAACTTTGAAGCTAAGGTAAATATCAGAATGTGTATTGAGCTCTTTATTGCTAACACAGATCTTCGCTATGATTTTTTTGTATATATAATTATATAATTTTATATCTCAGGTTGCAGATTTTGGTCTTGCAAAGTTCACATCCGATGCCAATACTCATGTCTCCACAAGAGTGATGGGAACCTTCGGGTATGTAATACTTTTTGGTTCGACTGTGTTGTATTTCTTGTAAGAGAGTCTGATAATTACTGATACTCTTCTCCCCGCGTGAGTGAGGGCGAGAGAGCATGCGTGATGCAGTTAGATACGATGCTTCCTACACGATTCATGTTAATTAGCATTTCATTGTAACAGGTATCTGGCTCCGGAGTATGCTGCCTCTGGGAAACTCTCTGAGAAGTCGGACGTATTCTCCTTTGGTGTTATGCTTCTGGAGTTGATCACCGGACGTCGGCCTGTTGACACAAATCAATATTACATGGCTGATAGTCTGGTTGACTGGGTGAGTTCAAACGTTTTGCTGTGAAACCACTCATTTTCTCAACCACCCCTCCCCCTTGCATGTATGTCTAAACGAAGCGTTTCAATGCAGGCGAGACCTTTACTCACTCGGTCCCTCGAAGATGGAAACTTCGATACTTTTGTTGACAGAAGACTGGGAACTGATTACAACCAGAATGAGATGGCTCGCCTGGTGGCCTCTGCTGCTGCATGTGTCCGTCATTCTGCCAAGCGCCGCCCAAGAATGAGCCAGGTATACCGCATCTGAAATCCATCTCCATTCTTCATTTCTTGAAACTGTTTATCAGAAAATTAGATGAGTTCATGATCATGCAAATATGCAATCTTTAAACAATTGTTGTGGATTGATTTATTCAGAAACGCGCCAATGCCCACTGTAGGTATTGTATTAATGTGCCTACGGTTAATGTGGCAATACATTAGAAGTGATGATAGTAATTAAAATTGACTACACCAATTTTATATTACCACATCAGTACGTGGACACATTAACATGTGTACTAGGTGAGCGAAACTGTTGATTTCTTACCTGGATTCTTAACGGGGGGGCAGGTGGTGAGGGCCTTGGAAGGCGACGTGTCATTGTCCGATTTGAACGAAGGGATCAGACCAGGACACAGCAATGTGTACAGCTCAAATGGAAGCTCAGACTATGATACCAACCAGTACAATGAGGACATGAAAAAGTTCAGGAAAATGGCTCTGGGCACCCAGGAATATGGAAGCAGTGATCAATACAGCAACCCGACGAGCGAGTACGGGCTGAATCCGTCGGTCTCGAGCAGTGAAGGCCAGCTAACAAGAGAAATGTCGACCGGAAAGGTGAAGAAAGACAGTCGAGGTTTCAGCAGTGGTGTTTGACAGCCTCATCATCTCCACCATCTTATTCCTTAACATCAACTCTATGTTGAAGCCAAATCTCAAGGATTGTGTGTGTCTGTTTTTGGGTATTTGGGATTATTAATTTTCTGAGATTTTTTTTTTTTAATTTTCTGGTTGTTAAATTGTATTTATAATGGGTTATACTATATATCTATATCATACACTCTACTGAAATTCTTTTATATTTGTTTTTGTTAAAGTTTGGCAGCCGTTTGGCTTGATCAAAGTTATTTTTCAAAGTTGAGTTGTTTGTCTATATTTTAATGGATGTGGGTTGTTTACACTTGACAGTTGGGTTTGGACATAAATCTGTTTTTTTATTCTTTTTCTCTTTCTTTCAAGAATTGGACATGAATCTGTTGCATGTGGGTAAATGACAATATATATATATATATATAGAGAGAGTTGGTCTCCTGAAAGACGGTCTCATCGTTTTTTTATTGTGAGACGAATTTTAATATTATCATTTCAATAAGTTAAATACATCATTTCATTTTTAAAAATTATATTATTTGCAACAAAGAAATACATCATTTGCAATAAAGAAACACAACATTTCATTAAATTCGTTTCATAATAAAAATGGTGAGACATCATTTGCAATAAAGAAACACATCATTTCATTAAATTCGTCTCTTAAAAAAAAAATGATGAGACCGTCTGAAAATTTGCCATATATATATATATAGATAGAGAGAGAATAAAATTTATATTAAAAATAATTTTTGTGTTAAATATAAATAAATCTGAATTTTCAATTGAGAACTTCAGATAAAAATAAAAAGTAAAAAAATGATACATTAAAAAAACAGAGAATTTGAGCAATAAATTTAGTTTCCTTAAGAAAAAGAGAGAAATTTTGTAAGTATAATATATACAAAAATAATAATTATCTTAACCATAATATATAAAGAGACATGAAAAAGATTATAAATAATTTATTAATAGTTGAGGATAGATGAAGAATATATATTCATTTTTATTTAACATTAAGTGAGTTTTAATATCATATTTATTTCTTATACATTAATTCACCAATCAAAAGAAACTAATGTTTTTTAATTAAGAAAATTACTCAACCACAAAATTTGATTATAAAGCATGTAGGAAAATCTATTAAATTATAATTTAGAGTATCTGAAGATTTTGGGTATAATTTGGTAATGTTGGTCTCCTGTCACATTCACATGGGCCAATATGGAGGTTTCCTATCGCAAATGACTAAATTAGCCTTCAATCACATGCTGATTTTTTGGTGAATAAAAAAAACGTGTGCCTTCCCCTTTTCTCTACAATTAATATTCCATTCATTTCCTAAGATTTAATTTAAAATTTCATTGGTGCGTTATCAAAAAAATTAAAATAATAATAGTAATTTTTTGAATTTGAAATTTACTTTTTGTTTTTGATATGCATTATAATAATAATAATCCTTATAAATGATCGTAATTAGTTATATTAGATTTATAAAATCTTACTTAAAAGCCGGCAATTAACTAACTGTTTATGAACTCAGGAATATTCGCAGCACAAATTAAAACACATTTTTCAATTTTGTTTGCCTTTTGTTTCTCCGATCAGATTCACTCAATTTGACGGTGGCACAGTCGGAATTGGGATGGCGTCTCGTCGCCGTATTCTTCTCAAGGTCATCATTCTCGGCGACAGCGGGTCTCTCCTTCTCTCTCTACGCATATGTATATATTTATTTATATATTTTTCTCGAAATGCTGATGGAAATTAATGTTGTCATGTTTGATGGACCGATGCGTTTCCAGGGTTGGTAAGACGTCTTTGATGAATCAGTATCCTTTTGTTGCAGATCTTATGAATGAATTCTGAAATCCACGCACACACATTTCCTGCAAATTTTAGGTGTTTGATATAATGTGATGGATGTTAGGTTGTTTTGGCCTTGATTGAGATAAAACAGATATGTGAATAGGAAATTCAGTAATCAGTATAAAGCTACAATTGGGGCTGATTTCTTATCCAAAGAGGTCCAGTTTGAGGATAGGAGTTTTACCTTGCAGGTCAGCCTTCTTGGATTTCCTATCATTCATGTTTTTCTCTTGGCTTTTATATTCGATTTTCTAATCTCCTGATTTATTGTTCATTGGCTAATCTTAAAAGAGATAGTCTGTCGTTTGTAGTGTCACTTATAGAGATGTTATTAAATTTGTCCATGTACATCTCTCATAGGAGGTTTTCAAATCTTTTTCATTTAGCATGATCTTTCCCTTGATGCTGTGCCTTTTTAACTATTCTGTTGATCGGTTATGATGTTAACTGTTTGCATGGTGAAGGGGATGAGATATTTGCTTATCATTTTACTTTGTGTTCATCAGGAATAGAAACAAGAATTTAAAGTTATGTATGCTCGTTGGAAATAAACTTAGGGGTCCATCATCCTGATTTATTTTATAATGCGAATATAGGCTAAGTTTTCTTTTTTAATATACGACATACTTGGTGGCCTATAGTTGTTATTAATTTCAGTACTTACAGAAGGCTTATAGGTGAGAGATTTGGATATTAAGATGCTTTATATTATAATTATGGCGACTGGCAATATATCTTTTGCTATTTTGTGAGTAGCAGCGTTTGAATGTAAATTTTTTAATTTTGGATCTTACCAGGTCACAATATTGATAAAAAGATCTTTCTCTACTCATAATTAAAAAGGACATGTTTTATTAATTTCTGTAGTATACATATATATTTTGGAAGTGAGTAAAGTACATCCGTGGTGTACTTTGGCCTGATTTTGTATTATAAAGTTAGAATACTGTGATTGTCTATAATAGCCAATTGACCTCAACACTCTTAGTTCAAATAGCACAGATTTCGACTCTCTGGGACAAGCGTGAACAAAAAATGTGTTTCCTGAAGGCCCTCAACCCTCTATGAGTATAATCTTTACCCGTTTCAGATTTGGGATACTGCTGGTCAAGAGAGGTTTCAAAGCCTTGGTGTGGCTTTCTATCGAGGCGCAGATTGCTGCATGCTGGTTTATGATGTTAATGTCAAGAAGTCATTTGATAATCTCAACAACTGGCGGGAGGAGTTTCTCATTCAGGTTATAGCTTCTTTCTCTTTCGGCTGGAGTTTCCACCTTATCAACTAATGTTGACTAGTTTAATTTTAAAATGCAGGCTAGCCCCCCTGACCCTGAAAACTTCCCATTTGTTGTCTTAGGGAACAAAATTGATGTAGATGGTGGCAACAGCAGAGTGGTACTTTTTGTGACCTCTTTCTTTTTTAGTTAGTGCTGAAAACATCTTTCTATGTGCTTATAATTCTGAAGGCATAAACCTTTAGCACTTGGAGATCACTTGAAATCTTCCTTTCTTGTAGGAAAAGTTCCTTTCTTGTATGAAAACTCCCATTCTAGTAATATTTGTGTAGTATACTAGTGTTATGATAAACATATGATCTTAGAATTTGCGGCTAACATTGTTATCTTGGGGTTAAATGGTATTTAATTGTGTAGGGATGTTCATGGTGCAATTACATGTAGTCATTGCATTTGTAACTTGCATGGGTTCTCATTGTTTCCATGCTTATGCATTCCAATTTTTAGGTATCTGAGAAGAAAGCAAAAACTTGGTGTGCCTCTAAAGGGAATATTCCGTACTTTGAAACTTCTGCAAAAGAAGGGTTCAATGTGGATGCTGCTTTTGAACTCATAGCCAAAAATGCTCTGAAAAATGAACCAAAGGAAGAATTGTAAGTAACTCACCTCTTTGGTTTTAAGCGTCTGGAATTAAAGTAATATAAGTACTTTGGTTTTATAGGTTTTGTTTCCATGAATTTCATCTGAATGCAACTTAATCTCTGCCGTAGCTTTTGATCCTTAAGTTGATGGTGCAATTATAAGAAATTCCTCGATTATGGATTACATAATTCACCCATTATTCTTTGTAATTTTGTTTACTAGCATGGATTAAATAATAATGAGATCATTCAGTTTCATTGGTAAACTTATTTAGTGTCTTGGATTATATATTTCTGAGTGCCTCCAGTATTCTTGGTGAGCTTTAGGGATGAGTATACAGATTATTTGTGATATATGTACCACCTACATTTTCTAGCCGTAATCTTCATGATATACTTGTTAAGGATCCTTCGAAGAATTTGTGCATTCTTGAAAAACTATCTTCTATCATTTTGTTCTTACTCATGTATCTTTTTTTCTTCCCCACACTTGTGAAGATATGTACCCGAGACGATCGATATGACGAGCAGGCAGCAACAAAGAGCCTCTGGTTGTGAATGTTAGTTTTTTAAGATGTTAGAACGCATCCATGTTTCATGTATGTGTTAAAAGTTGAGTAGTGATTGCTATCTAATTTTGTTGCAAGATTTCTTAAACATTGTTGGCCCGACTATTAAGGAGACCACAAACTCTCTTAAACTCGAGGAGGATTGTGTTTGTTCCAATCCTTTTTTGTTCAGCCTTGAAATCTCAAACTTGTACTCTCTATTTCTTGTGCTTGAAAATATAATGATTCTTTTCACCTGCTGTGTTGGTGTTGTTGAACGGGGATCGATTATATTTCTGTCAGAATGAATGAATTTGATTGTATATGCTGTTTTTTGTTACTGGGAACATGATGATATAAATGAAAGTGAGTTTAGTGTGAGTCAAGCTGGTTTGCGAGTTACTCGGGATCAACTCGAAAAAAATTAAATTGATTTGATGTTAACCAAGTTGAGCTCGAGCTATTGGTGTAGTTGTCTAGCTCAAGCTCCATTATTACTCGATATCAAACTTGAGTCTAAATCGAGTTTAGGTTTGAACTAGGGTTACGAGCCTTATCAAGCTTAATATAATTTAAATTTTTTATTTAATTATTAATAATTTAATTTTTATTAAAATTAAATAATCGAGGTTAATTGAGTCAAGTTTTATGAACTCGACACCGGATTGTGCTCAAGCCTGCTCAATCAAATTCAGCTTGAGTTAACCCACTAATTCCAACAGCGGATATTCCATGTATATGAAAACGAATTGATTGAATATTCTTTTGGAGAAATTGTAATATTACACTTATCGAATGAAAAAAAATAGTGATTCAATGCCAAAATTATTGAAGGAAACAGTAAAGTGAGGCGTTATTGCAAGTATCTGCAAGAGTTGTTGCGGTGAAAGGAGATTTTAGTGGTGAGCTTTGGAGTGATGAGAGGGGAACATGATAAATGAGTAGTGTGCTTCGTCTTCACCAGCTTTGCAATATCACACCCTCTCGACTCAATTCTGAACTCCAGCTTGAACGGAATTCCTCCTTCTTCTCCGGTGGTCAGGGCGGCCCCGGCCCCGTAGAGAGGAACCTCTCGCCCCACCAGCTCCACCTTCATCACCCTCGTGCTCTTTCTCGGTTGGTAATATTTCTTCAGCTGCAACCATCAATTCACATAATTAATATGATTCTCTCTCTCTCTCTCTCAAATTTTATTGCAAGATGATTTGAGACAGACCTGGCCAGTTGCAACATTGACCTCCAAGAATTTGAGATGAGCAGTGTGTGAGGAGACAGCAATCCCAAAGAATGTAGCAGGGTTGTGGATCACCAAATTGGCTGAGCAATTCACTGACATCAACTTTGTTGGCACTCCACTGTGGTCTATTCCTTCTCCATAATTCAAATTTTCAATCTTCAAGCTCTGCAACATAACATTAATCATTCTCACCATATATATATATGGTGGATTAATATATAGATTACCTTACCTTGATGGTGACCTGGGCTTTGAAATTTCTGGAAACAGCAAAAACGAGGAGCCAAATGATGGAGAAGAGCAGGGAAAATGCGAGAGCAAGAATCAAGCAGTTGCACTGCCTGGCGTAGGCCTTATTCCCATAGTAGTCATCGAGATAGACGCCCTCCTCCGACACCACGTTGCAGTAGTGCTTGTTCCACCTCCGGCGGTTGCCGGATATGCGGCTGGCGGCGGTGGTGGAGGATGAGGATGTGAGGGAGTGCCTTGGATCAGAAGGCGAGTCCAACGTGCTCCGATCGTTGGATGAGGAGCACTTATCGATGTCCTCGTGGGAGTCTCGAGAAGGGCTCTGCACGTAGTAACCCCTCGGAGACGCCGACGACGACGGCTCCATGCTCGTTATGTCCGATTCCGACGTCGCGTGCATCATCTTTCCTCTTTTCCACTAATCTGCCACAAATAAAGAAAGGTTATCTCTCCATGCATTTCTTGTGTTAAAACACGACTTTGTAGCTGCTATACCGATCGAATGAAATATATCTATCTATCTATATATACATCCATGGAATGCAACATGTATGGGAGAAAATGATGTGGCAAGAAAGTGAATTAGGATTAATGAATGTGGATTTTGAGAGAATTTAAGTAAAGAAATTGGATTCGTATAATCAGCAGGAATGAGTAGTAGGTTTGTGCAGGTCTCAGAAAAACAGAAAAGAGAAAATTGCGTCTGCTGCCACTGTTGAAATGTTCCACACCACATCACATTTTATAACTGATTACTTTTGAAATTAATTAAAGTATTTATACCACAAATCCAAACATTCATTTTGTGTAATAAATCAAAGCTCTTGTAACTTATGGGCCTTTGAAGAAAAAACTAACTTTCCACACTTGTGTAGTAGGAATTGAAAATTGGATGTAGCATTTTATAATATAATTTATACATTTTTATAATTACCAAATACATATTTAATTCTAATTTATTAATATTCTATAGTATTGCAACTTTAATATAATTTTTACTCAGATATTGTACATTTAACTAAACACATAAATTTAATGAAAATCTATATTTTATGTTGGTCCCGAATTTCAGAGTTTATATACACAGCGAAAAGTTTTAATGTAGAATTGCACTTCCAAATTAGTTTGATTTGTCAAAGCTCAATTTAAGAGTTGAATAGTAGTTACTCAGTTTCAAATATACTTCAACACTTGAGTGTTGAGTTTTAAGTAAGTAAACTAATAAACAGAAAGCAGTAAATGACTCAAATGATTATAGTGGTCAAGGCATCAAAAAGTCCTACGTCCACTCTTCAAACTAAGTCTTGAAATCCACTAAGTGATGGAGTTACAGGGTGCTCCCACGATCTATCACTAGCTGAAGGCTATTTCGTCCTTCAGTCCACTAGTTCACTCGCTCGGTCCTCTGCACGTCCTTCACTTCTCAGCTTCTTGGAGTGTGAGCACACCACGCAACCTCCTCGCTGGGATGTGAGGTTTTTAGAGTTCTCCCCAAAACTTCACTGTTTGCGGCTAGACGCTCTTCAGAGTCAAAGCACGGAGCGTACTTGACTATTGTGTTCTTTCTTGAAGAGAAAAAATATCAAGATTAACTCAAGAACAAAGAGTTCTGAGTCTCGTGTTCACGAAAATGACACACGTAAATCATTAGAAAAGCCTCTAACTTTTTAGTCGAGATTTCTGTAGAGTTTCGGCTTGCTCAAAATACAGTGATAGGTGTTTGAATCTCTTGAGGTCCTAAGCTATTTATAGACGAAGGTCCAAAGATTTGAAATAGAGTCGTTTAGACACATCGGATATTGTCCAACCTGATGTTTCTATTCTCTGCGCAGTAGGTTGCTTTTGGATTGGAATTGCAACCAAGATTGAATGTTTAACAGAAACCCACCAATCTAAATCGATTTTCAATCAGACCCAAATCAAGAATTCGTCAAAAGAAAATTAAAGGAAATAAAGAAATCAGATTCTGATCACCGAAATCTGAAAAGTAGATTTAAGAAAAACCCCAACTCCAGATAGAAACTGAAAACCATCGAACCACGCGGAAATAATTCTTTAACAAAGGAGAATTGATGGTGAAACAAAGATTGAGATATTTAAGAGTAGAAAGAGTATTTCTTGGCCGGCAGGAGAGTAGTCATGAATCATAATAATGCCAAGGCTGTATGGTCAATCTAAATGTTGTTTTGATATCTTAGTTGAGTTATCCTTTTCTTGCAAAAGAGTGGCTCGGGTCTTACACGTTTGCACACATTTTCAAACATCGGAAATTTGTGGACTTCAACTCTCTGATGTTAGAGAATTGATTTTCTGAAATAATTTAGGTGAGAAATAAGACTCCAAATAAGTCAATCAATTCAAGAGAGTTTGTATTAAGTTTCTAAAGCGTATTGAGTAATTTGACCTAATCCCACGTTACTCCTGAAAAGATGTGTTACAAGCGTTTATTTATTGCTTCTTCTGTTATAAAAGGAAAAGGAAAAAAACTAAAAAAATATTTCGATATCTCAAATTTACAATATTTGCCCCAACTCTAATAAATGACGAAGTTAATAATGGTATTGTGTTACCTAAATCTATCATGGAATCAATCTCCTCCTACCTCAAAACTGTTGTTGAAAACAAATTGATGTCCAGATGCATCAGTCTCTCTCTCTCTCTCCTTCTGTGAAAACAAAATGCATCACCAATAGTCTCCACATGAACAAGCACCTTCGCTGAAATGGTGAAACCGTTTTGGATCTCTTACCACAATATCATAGTCTAGAATCTTGGTCATCAACTTGAATGCTGTGTGACAATCTTCACAGGTTCTAATGTTCTTCATAACCTGGATGCTTGTTCCGGGAGCCGAATTCATGATTCCATAAACAACAGCCAGCTTCTCACTGTGAATCTGCAACACCATTTCCTTTTCTTCTTCATCAACATCATGAAGAACTGAGGCCACACTAGGTACATATCCAACTTCTTGGAGCTTTGTAGTTAATTCTTCTAGGTAAGCATAGATCTTTTCATGCTGAGGATGTTGTCTATCTCCAACCAGAAATATATGAATTCTACCTTTAAGTTCAATGAGACTGAATCCAGGGGATTTTGCAACTTCATGTTGTTTCATAAATGTTCGCGTTGTTTTCACATCTTCCCATCTACCAGCATCAGCATATATATTTGAAAGCAATGTGTAATACCCTGAGTTACTAGGATCCAACTCAAACAATTTCCTAGCAGAGATCTCCCCTAGTTCCACATTTTTGTGTATTCTGCATGAAGCCAAAAGGGAACACCAAATAACAAGATCGGGTCTGACCTTCATCTTTAGGATCACATCATAAGCCTTGTTTAGATAACCAGCCCGGCCAAGGAGATCCACCATGCAGCCATAGTGTTCTACAGTTGGTTCTATTTTAAACCGATGCTGCATTGTACAGAACCAGTGCCATCCTTCATCCACTAGGCCAGCATGGCAACATGCTGAGAGGACTGATACAAAACTGATAGTGTTTGGTTTAATTCCATGGTGAATCATCTCTGACAATACTTCAAGAGCTTCCTTTGCTTGACCATGCATTCCATAACCAGCAATCATGGAGGACCATGTCTTTACATTCTTCTCACTCATCCTATCAAATGTTTTCCTTGCTGAATTCACTCTCCCACATTTGCAGTACATGTGAATGATTGAAGTTCCCACATATACATCACTCTCCAAATTCATCTTAATGACCTATAACTACCGCAAAAGTAAGAGGATTCATCAATAATCATGCACCACAAAACATATAATATGCATATTCATTAATCTGAAGTTCGAGTACCTGAACATGGATGCCTTTGCCAATTCGAAGAGCTCCAGCATGCGCACAAGCTAAAAACGCTGCTGACAGTGTTACTGCATTATACTCTGCAGTATTTACCATTGATCGAAAAACTTCAATGGCCTCATCTGCTACCCCGTGCTGTGCAAAAACTGCAATCATAGAGTTCCAAGAGACCAAATCTCTTTCACTCATCCCATCAAACACTCTCCTGGAAGACTCGAGCATGTCACATTTGGCATAAGCGTCAATCAAAGTATTACCAATGCCCAAAGCCTCATCCAATCCTCTTTTGATCACAACGCCATGAACCCCACGCGTCACATTCTTCTCACAAGCACGCGAGCAAGCAGCAAGAACGGAGACCATAGTAACCAAATCAACACAACCACCCTCCACGCTCTCTTCAACCAACAGTTCTTTGAAAAGCAAGAGTGCCTCTCTGGCGCGATCATTCTGAACGTAACCATTAATCATCGAAGTCCAAGACACCAACATTTCTCTGAGGAATTTCATCGAACAAATTCCGTGCATCGTCCAAATAGACGCACTTGGCGTACATATCAATGAGCGCGGACGAGATAAAAAGGTCGGAAGCATAGCCAAAGACGAATGCTTGCTGGTGGGCTTGCTTTCCCGAGTTGAGATCACGAAGTGCGGAACAGGATTTAATGGCGCAAGGAAAAGTTGAGCGGTTAGGCTTGAGGTGGGATTTCCGCAACGAGGAGAAGGCCTTGAGGGAGGGCTTCGACCGAGTCACCACTCCGAGCCAACTCGGCAATGATCGAGTTCCACGAGTATATACTGTCTGTGTCGATGTATTTATTGAACTGCGTCACGATGTTTGAGGTGGAGAAGCAGCGCCGCCGCTGTAATAAACTCCACCAGAGAGTCTTCATTTAGTCTGCATTCTTGTCTACGGAGACGTATCAATTAAAGCAGAACAATTGATATAGCTTCAAGGGAAGGAGTTAACAGGCATCAATCATATATCCTGCCAACCAGATAGCGAAGCTCCAATTTTAAGGGAATATTCAACATTAAAATCTGAAAAATTGAGAAAGATATAAGAAATGTGATTGGGCTCCGAGTGTTGCTTCATCTGCTCATAGAAAAGTCCGAAGACTCTTCTCATACAAGAGGTGTCAGAATAATGAAAGCACGTCATCCTCGATCCAGATTGCATGTTAGTGAAAATTGGGTGGGTTTGGTGTGACTCAATTTTGTCCACTTCTTCTTTTGATGGGACCCACCACTATTCATTGTCAAATTTGGTAGTCGATTGCGGTAATTCTGATTCATTGCATTTTTCCTTCTTTTCGGCAGAAAAGATTGAAACAATCACGTAAACTCGCCTATAAAAGGCGAGTTCATCTACCATTTGCTATACATCTTCAGAGCAAAATATCAGAGCTTTCCCCTTTTGTGTAGCTCTTGTTCCATTTGAGAGAGTATATATTGAGAGAAAAAATTACTCTTTATCCTTGTAATTTTAGAGGATTTCTTGTACTCTCCTTTTGTTATAGTGGAATTATTTTGCTCGTCGCCGTCCGTGGGTTTTTCTCCGATTTGGAGTTTTCCCACGTTAAATTCTTGTCTCCAATTTTATTTTTACTTCTCTAAATTTCCAATTAAACTCGATCCAATGCTTCCGCATATCTCTGATTCCACAACAAGTGGTATCAGAGCGTTGGGTTATTAGTATTTCTCGCGGTACTATTCATCTTCATATTTTTTTTAATTGGAATTTTTTTTTAAAGATGTCTACCGTCACTAAATTTGACATCGAGAAGTTTGATGGCAAGATTAGCTTTTCTATTTGGAAAATCCAAATGAAAGCCGTTCTTACCCAGAATGGTTTAAAGAAAGCTTTAGAAGGAAAGTCAAAAAGGCCGGCGTCCATGACCGATGAGCAATGGGACGAGTTGGATGAAAAGGCGCTTTCAGCAATCCAACTTTGCTTGTCTAAGGAAGTTCTACGTGAGGTAGCTGACCAGACCAATGCTGCGGCACTATGGTTAAAGCTTGAAAT
Source organism: Plectranthus barbatus (assembly GCA_026898455.1). Classification (NCBI taxonomy): domain Eukaryota; kingdom Viridiplantae; phylum Streptophyta; class Magnoliopsida; order Lamiales; family Lamiaceae; genus Plectranthus; species Plectranthus barbatus. The sequence continues at coordinate 752,432 of JAPKLW010000102.1, read as the reverse complement.
TTTGTATATGACCAAAAGCCTCGCAAACAAGCTTCGTCTCAAAGAGCGATTATATACGTTCCGTATGGTAGAAGGTACATCCATTCAATCTCATCTTGATGAGTTTAATTCTATTATTATGGATCTGCAAAATATCGATATTAAAATCGATGATGAAGATAAAGCTGTTTTGTTGGTTGTCTCTTTACCATCTACCTACAAACACTTCAAAGAAATAATGTTATATGGTAACATTGACACCTTATCCTTTGAAGATGTTAAATCTAATTTATTGTCCAAAGAAAAATTTGATCTTGAATCTCATTCCACGGACAAGGGTGAGGGTCTAAGTGTTAGAGGTAGAACTCAAGAAAAGGAGAGTACAAGAAATCCTCTAAAATTACAAGGATAAAGAGTAATTTTTTCTCTCAATATATACTCTCTCAAATGGAACAAGAGCTACACAAAAGGGGCTCTGATATTTTGCTCTGAAGGTGTATAGCAAATGGTAGATGAACTCGCCTTTTATAGGCGAGTTTACGTGATTGTTTCAATCTTTTCTGCCGAAAAGAAGGAAAAATGCAATGAATCAGAATTACCGCAGTCGACTACCAAATTTGACAATGAATAGTGGTGGGTCCCATCAAAAGAAGAACTGGACAAAATTGAGCCACACCAGGCGATGAACAAAATATGATCCAAGGTGGAGATTGTTAGTCAAAAGTGGGTGTGTTTGGTGTGGCTCAATTTTGTCCAGTTCTTCTTTTGATGGGACCCACAACTATTCATTATCAAATTTGGTAGTCGACTGCGGTAATTCTGATTCATTGCATTTTTCCTTCTTTTCGGCAGAAAAGATTGAAACAATCACGTAAACTCGCCTATAAAAGGCGAGTTCATCTACCATTTGCTATACACCTGTAATTTTAGAGGATTTTTTGTACTCTCCTTTTGTTATAGTGGAATTATTTTGCTCGTCGCCGTCCGTGGATTTTTCTCCGATTTGGAGTTTTCCCACGTTAAATTCTTGTCTCCAATTTTATTTTTACTTCTCTAAATTTCCAATTAAACTCGATCCAATGCTTCCGCATATCTCTGATTCCACAACATTGCAAAAGGCCATTATTGAAATTTGGAATGATTTTAAGTAGATAGTTATATTGCATCTAAAATCAGAAATAGAAGTATACAAAAAAATGTAAATAGAGTCATCAGATAGGAGCGAAAGACTAAAAAGTATTATAATCACGAATAAATCATGTGAACTATGCATCTGATCATCATATGACTCATTTGTTTCTTATCAGATTAGGTAAAAATCAATACAACTGTTGAATTTGAGTTAAATTGTATCACTAAAGAAAAACTGACGCGTAAAGAACTTCGCATTTCCGGTTCAAACAAAATCTCAGTACATAAATTAAGAGGAAAACGATTAACTCAAAACTGCATTTGATTGCCTCTATGTTTTGAATCAACAAATCATGAAGAAACGGACAGAAATTCAAGGAATCAAAGATCCAAACAAAACCTTAAAATTTATAAAAAATTGAATGAAACACGGCCTCATAGAGAAGATTAGATGAATCCACACACGTTGTTTCAGACATATGCTTGTCAAAATTTAGACTAATCATTGGCCACCAAACACAGTATTCAAAACAAAACTATGCCACAAACAATAACAGAACATTTTTAAAAAAAATAAATAAAAACCTTAGATAGGGCTCAGTTTATGGGTGGTGATATAGCAGGATGGTCGGCAAGGCATGGAAACTGCCATTACGACGAACGAGACCTATCACAGTTGGTCTTCATTGCCCATATCCACAGAATTCACGTAAAATGAAAAGAAATTCATAAATCAGATCTCCTCGAGTGTGAATGTTGTTGTGGCGGTGTGATGCTACTTATAGATAAAGGCTGAAGAAGCTGCTAGGGTTCGCAGCGTGGAGGCGGCCAACGGATTTAACCCCCTTTTTCTTAATTCATTTTTTGTTTTTAATTATAGTAATGCTTGTTCTGGCTAAATTTAACAGACTTTTACCAATTTTTAAAAGTTGGTAACACAAAAACTTGGATAAAAAATTTGCTCACTAAATATTATTTATATAAATTAAACAATAAAAATGCAATTTGTATATGAATAATCTTTTTTAGAAACTTAAATTTCTTTACGCTATAATTACTAAAGTTCCTGATTTTTTATTATAATTAATCAAATTTAAGAAATGTGTAATAATTGCAAAATTAATAAAAGATTATATCGAATTTTGCCAATAAGCCGTTCTTTTAACTCGACGTAATGTTATTTTAACGCCTCTACTTTTATTATTTTGAACAATTATAACATCACTTTTAACTTTTTAATTTTTAAGATTTATTAATTTTGTCATGATTTTATGATTTTACCTAAGAATTACATAATTAAAATTTATAGAACTAAGAAGTTAATTTGTTAATGAGAGATGAGATCAAATAATCAAACTGTATAATGCAACATCAAAAAAATATTTTTTGATTAATATTTCTAAATTCATTTTTTTAAATTTAAAATTTCATTCCTTTTATTGAATTGGGCGGTTGGTTGACTACGACTGCTTTCCCGGGCTTTCTGGTCCTGATTGAAAAACGCAGCCGTTCGTTGCTTTCTCTCCTCTCTCTTTTCACAAGTCTGCTGTTAATCGCATTATCCATTTCCATCCATTGCTGCGCTCCATTTTCTTAAAAAAAAAAAAAAAGGCATCGATCGACCGAGTTTTCATAGTTCTCCGGCGTTGCTTGGGTTTGTAAATAAGCAAGCAAAATGTGCGTGTTCTTGAGGTTGAGGAGGAGGGGGGGAGAATTGGTGGGTGAAAAGATGAAACAATAAAGTAGTGATGGAGAAATTGTTGAATTGTTGGAAGCTGAGCAAGAAACTGTTTCTGAGAAAGCAAGCGATCAGAGCCCCGTTGCTAGAGGAGGAGGAGCAGGTGCAGCCAAAGAGAAGCAAGTTTCAGGCGTTTCTAACATTCTGTTGCGATTGCATACATCAATTTATTTCTAACCGCCAAAAATCGAAAGGAAAAGGAGAAGATAATCAAGAGAGCGACGACCCTTCATCGAATTCGAGCTTGACTCCATTGTTTGGTCGCGAAATGGATCTGATGAAGGAGAGATTCTCGAAGCTGCTTTTGGGAGAGGACATGTCGGGTGGAGGGAATGGCGTCTCCTCTGCATTAGCCCTCTCCAACGCCCTCACCACTCTCGCCGGTAAGGCCTTCTTCAAAATGCAAGATTTCCATTTGTTTCAACACACATCTCTTGATCGATCCCATTTCATCAATGTTGTTGCAGCTTCGGTTTTTGGAGAATTATGGAAGCTAGAGCCATTGTCGGAAGAGAGGAAGGCGAGGTGGAGGAGGGAAGTGGGATGGCTGATTTCTGTTACAGATTACATAGTCGAGTTCGTTGCATCTCAGCAGACAGGAAAGGATGGATCAATCATGGAGGTAAGAAAAAAAGAAAGAAATGCATCTGCATATTCAAATACTGATGATGCATGTGTTTGCTGTTTGGTTTGAAAGATAATGGTGACACAGCAAAGAAAAGACCTCCTGGTGAACATACCAGCCCTGCGAAAGCTTGACAACATGCTCCTTGTAAGAATCTGCACATTGATGGCATTGTGTGTTGAGGTTTGGTTCTAATGAATGATGAGCAGGACACCCTGGATAACTTCAAGAATGATCAAGAATACAGATATCTTTCAAAGGATGTTTTTGAATCCAACAAAGGAGTCAAAAGAGGTGACAAAAGGTGGCTGCCTACATTCAAGATTCCACAAAATGGCCTATCTCAAGAGTCGCGCTTGTTCTTGCAGAAGCACAAGGATGCAGCGACTCAAGTGCTCGAAGAATCCATGGCCATCAATGCTCGAACTCTTTCAGACATCGAAGTCCCAGAAACCTACATGGAGACTCTCCCAAAGGTTTGAAAAAAACAACTCACTCATCAGCAAAAGACTTTCCTTGCCTTCATTAGTTACCAAATATCTGGCTTGTGTTTGTGCTCTTGCAGAATGGCAAATCGAGCCTAGGTGAATCCATCTATAAATACATTACGGATGATGAATTCGATCCTCAACAGTTGTTATCGACCTTGGACTTGTCATCGGAGCCCAAAGTAGTTGACCTCATGAACAGAATCGAGGCATCAATTGTCATATGGAAAAGGAAGATGAATCTCAAGGATTCCAAGTCCTCGTGGGGGCTGGCCGTGAGCTCGGAGAAGAGAGAGCTATTCGAGGAACGAGCAGAGACAATCTTGCTCATGTTGAAGCATCAGTTCCCCGGACTACCTCAATCTTCACTTGACACAGCCAAAATCCAACACAACAAAGTAAAACTAAACACTACATTCACATTGATGATCTTTTATCCCTTGTGGGACTATCAAACATTTGTGACTTACTGTGTTTTTCTTCAGGATGTAGGCCTAGCAATCATTGAGAGCTATTCAAGAGCGCTGGAGAGCTCGGCCAACGCAGTGCTGTCGAGTATAGAGGATGTTCTGTATGCTGATTCAATGACTCAAGATCCAGGTGTGGCTGGAGAGAAGCCAAAGAAGTCGAGCTCTGCTGCAACGCCCACACTTTTCGATTTCATGGGGTGGGGCTATGAGCCACCAGAGGCAAATGTCAAGTAGAAATGTTGAGGATGGAATGAGTGGTTCATCTTCATTTGCAACAACCTAAGGAGATGTTGATTGCTTCAAAAATGTTTTGTGAAACAGATTGTTGTGAGCAAAAAAACTAAGGATTGTGTATTTCTCTGAACATCTGTCTCTTAACTAAATGTATATTACTTCTTCTTAATTTGATCAAATATATTAACAGTTAACACAACACCAGTTTTTTTAATTTTTTTATTGGGGTAATACTTTTTAAAGCAAGCAGCAAGGATTGTGAGTTTCCTTTTATTTATTTGTAGAGTTGAATACATTTTGGTTTAATACCTCATGAATTTTAGTGTTTTTGAAATCTATGCAATTTTGATTAATTCATATTTTCTTCAAAATATGAAATTTATTTTTTACTAGAATACCTCTCAAGAGATTAATAGAAAGAAAAGCCAATATCAACAAAAGCGGCCTAATATTTACAAATGATATCCTACAACACATGTTAACAATTTTCATTCAGGTTTTCTTTTTACATCCCCATTTCCACCATGCTTTGTTTTCTGATTCCCTACATCATTCGATTGAAAAGCCGCTGCTAATCGTCGCCTCCTCTGCAAACGAAGAAGAGCACTTTCCTGCTGTGAAGTGAACAGATGGGAGTCAGAGTAGATCATAAAAGAAAGCGTAGAGCAAGTGGTAAGAATCTGAATAGCTTTGAAGTGCAGTGAAGAAGAACTCAATGCCACTTGCATAAGCATGTATGTTTAAAGTGTGACCTATTAGTTTGTTCCATCATTTTCAAACACAACCAGGGTTACATAGCGACAGTTGAAAAAATAATGCAAAGCAGAGGATGAGGCTTTCCTTGTGTGAAGCAGCATGACCGGGTGACATCGGCCTTCCTCTAGAAACATCTGAACCAGACTCCTCCGCTGAAACAAAAAAAGTTGGTGAAAAAGTCTATAATGCATGGACCAAAATTAACCACAAAAGACTCTTTCAAACTATTTATACTAGATCCTGGTTTGGAATGCTTTTACTTAGTGCCTACCCCCATTGAAATGCAGAAAATACCATCTATACCTGCATGCTTTTTTGCAGTTTCTTCTGAATACTTAACAAGATTTCGACTGAGCTCGATTGGATCCTTGGGCTGAATGATACCAGCTAACGAGGACTGTAAACTGTAAGAAATCATCTCTTTCTTACAGTTTACAGTAAATCAGCCAAGAGCAGATTTATTTTTGCTTTTTCACTTGCTTGAAAGTTTACCTCTACGGTAAAAAAGAAGAGAGCTGGCTGTCCGAGGCGGAGCGTAAGGTCTATCATTGTTGAGCCATAACCTGTGGGGGCAGCATTTGCTTGAATGCACTGGCAGTTCCGTCTAAGACAATTCTTACAGTTAGATCCATTGTTATGCTTTCCTGAAACTAAAACTTCACCAGTTTTTTCCTGCATATGCATAGAACCAACTAATAATGCTGTCATAAGCAGCAAAATCAAACTAAAAAACCAAGATTCCCATTCATCTTGAACTGACGATTTATGTGATAACAGGTAAAATATTTATCATCCTTTTTTTTTTATTTTTTTATATGCAATTTATGAATGATTTCCCTGGGGAATAATTTAAATGAAAGCAGTTGATTAATTTGGGGTTTAGCCCTTTTATTTGTCTAAGAGCGTCTCCAACCCGTATGCAAACGCAGACGCAAACTTAATTTTTACACTTTTTCTTCTCCAACCCAACTGCACTTCGCAACGCAAAATGAGTTTTTGGCTCTCTCTCTCTTCCTTTGTACGCATATATGCGATTCTACTGTAACTTGCTGCAAATATTTTTTTTATTCACAAACTGACCCCTTTATTTTAGGCTTTTAAACTGTTTTGACTCTTTATCATAAATTTTTTTATAATTTTTATATTTATTACACAATTATACTATTATTTTGTCCATTTATTTTATTATAGACATTGGATAAATATAATTAAACTAAAATGCTACTTCATTATATATCACTTTTATTTCGTTTATTTTTTTATTTAGCTTATTTTTTAGGATTTTTATTTAAATAAATATTAAATAATGATTTTTTAAAGATATCAGAAAAATCATTACATTACAAATTAAGAAAATACATTAATGATTAATTATATTATAATACTTATTTCATTGAATTTAATAAAAAGATCAAATTGTAAATTTGATAAATATATAGGTAGTAATTGAAAATTATTAAAAGTTGTTGATAAAAGAATATGCTGAGAATATTCTTTTAGGTTTGAGTTTTGGTGTTTCGGGTTGGAGATAAATTACTGTTTGATTTGATATTTACTGCATTTTGAGTTTGAGTTTGGTGTTTCGGGTTGGAGATGGCCTAATGACTGCATAACATCTATATATACCCTCAAGAACTTCAGGACTCATAAGCATTCCAGTTGGTCCAGCTAGAGAATGCAATTCTGATCACCCCCCGCAAAATGCATTCTGATCCCATACCCTTTGATTATGATTTGATATGCATATTTATTCATTTACTACTGATATTAAAAAATAAATGTTACTCCCTCCGTCCCAACTTAATTGTCCCACTTTCTTTTTTGTTTGTCCCAACTCATTAGTCTCATTTCTAAAAAATGTAATTTTTTCACCTCAACAATAAAATATTAATTCCACTCAACTCACACTCCTTGGTTATTGTGCTGAAAGTGAATGGGACTATTAAGCCGGGACAGAGGGAGTATTTAGGATATTATAAGTTACAGAAACAAAAGAACTGTAGTAACACTAATGACTTAACACTGTGAGATTCATACATTTGCTCACATTATTCCAATGTCTATGTCAGGTTTTGATTAAGACCTTAAAATTATGAACGATCTTTGGTTTGAAGCAATAAATCCAACTTGAGCATATCTAGATGAACAGAACAATATACCTGTTCTGACGGTCCAAGGTGGAGCATAGGGTCTTTATGAGCACGGGCGGCGGCGGCAGCGCGCGTATAGGAGCACGGTGGGCACGTTATACAACGTCCCTAGCAGACTCAGTTATTACACTACATCAGTGCAAATGTATTTAAACCTGTTAAGACAAGGTTAGATCCCAATGTGGGATGTCTTAATTATTACATATCTTTAATTAATACTTGCCTTAGTTAACCATGTAATAATGACGTCACGTGTCACATTCGCGGATTAATTTCTCACTCATCGGAATACGGATCTGAGAAAATAAATATATATACCACGATTATCTACTCACAACGTAGATCGATCCTGTAATATTTAATTTCCATGAAATTAAATATTTACGTCCGGAATATTTATTTAAATATCTTTGTTTCCAACAATCCCCCCATGAGTGGAAATGTCCAATGCATGAAATGCAGAGCCAACTCCGTCCTCGAGAAACGTTAATGCACACAAAGAGGTAGCTTGTGGTTTTGAACCTTTCATCTTCAACATCATCGGATACACTGGTGGCTTAGTGGTAAAAACCTTGAACTAACCCTCCGTTGTGTGTACCTAGACAACGACATTGATCTGTTCTCACATTTGTTTCCATTACGAGCCATGGAAAACCCCTTTGGATTCATAAGCGTTTGTTTGAAGCGGCCCTCACTTCCACTTATATAGGTGACTGCCTATTTAAGAGTATCCTGTCGTACTCAACCTCTACGAGGTTTTCAGGAGTCATTAAAAGTCGATTGACTTAACCTCTACCACATGCAGGTCGAAACACCTAGGTTTGCTTACCTAGGGAAGGGAAGAATTAGGTGTTATCACTCGAACTTGTATATCTTAGTTTTCCCATTGAACCTAGTTCTTGGGATCTCCAATCACCTAGGTTGGGTGTCCACTATACTCGTTCTAGATCGTGGATTTTAGTCTCATTCCCTCTAGCAACTTGTACATTTGATCTCGATTCAACCCTTTGGTTAGCGGATCCGTTAGGTTATCTATTGACTTCACATATTCAATAGAAATAACCCCGTTTGAGATCAAGTGTCTAACGGTGTTATGTCGACGACGAATATGTCTCGATTTACCGTTATACATGTTGTTCAGTGCCTGACCAATAGCAGCTTGACTGTCACAGTGAATCATCACTGAGGGCACTGGTTTGCTCCAACAAGGAATGTCCTCAAGGAAGTGACGAAGTCATTCTGCTTCTTCACCAGCTTTATCTAAAGCTATAAACTTGGTTTCCATTGTGGAGCGGGCTATACACGTTTGCTTCGTTGATTTTCACGAGACTGCCCCCCACCGATCGTAAACATATATCCACTCGTGGAATGTGAATCATTGGAGTCAGAGATCCAATTAGCATCACTGTACCCTTCAAGTACATGTGGAAATCTAGTGTAGTGTAGTCCTAAGTTTAGAGTATACTTTAAGTATCTTAAAACTCTCACAAGAGCTTTTCAATGTTCTTTACTTGGATTGCTCGTGTATCTACTCAGTTTATTTACCGAGTAAGCAAGATCAGGTCGAGTACAGTTAGTCAGATACATTAGACTATCAATGACCCTTGCATACTCCTCTTGAGCTACAGGGTCACCTCGGTTCTTGCTCAGATGGACGTTGAGTTCTAGAGGTGTTTTAGCTGGTGAACTATCATAAGCATTGAATTTTCTAAGCACTTTCTCAACATAGTGAGATTGTGATAGAATAATTCCATCAGTTCTTCTTATGATTTTGATCCCGATGATCACATCAGCTACACCCATGTCTTTCATGTCGAAGTTTCGCTTCAGAAACCTTTTAGTATCAACAATTACTTGTTGATTGTTTCCCATAATCAACATGTCATCTACATAAAGGCAAACAATAACAAAGGAGTTAGAGGTACCTTTATAATAGACACATTTGTCACACTCATTGTACTTAAACGCGTTTGCCAACACTGCGTGTCAAACCTTATATGCCACTGCTTAGGTGCTTGTTTTAGACCGTACAAGAATCTTATCAATTTACAGACCTTCTTCTCTTGACCGAGTACTACGAACCCGTCAGGTTAATCCATGTAGATTTCTTTCTCTAATTCACCGTTTAAGAAAACAGTTTTCACATCCATTTGATGAATCTCTAGATTTTTCAGTAGAAATAAAACTCATGTAATAGTTTCATTTTACATATATCAATGTAAGATGAAGAATTTACAATCATATATAATGTTTAAAAACAAAATGTTCGCCACTGAATTATTTATTAATATATGATTTTGTTTTTTTTACATATCCCAATGGTTTTTTATTTATCATGAATTTTTAGACCCCCGCTCCGACCGTCTATTCTCGCCTTCTCGGCGAACTTGAGACTGCCGTTTTGCAAACCCCTCTCTCTCTCCTCTTCGCTCCACTCACCTGAATAGTAGCTCTCCTCCGTGCACTTCGACGGCGGTAGAAACATGCTCCCCCACTGCGGAAAGTGAACAAACGCCACCGGGATAGTACAGCCCACCGCCATGACGCCCATGAACGTCAGCCCATTCGCGGTGGAGAATCTTGTGTTGGAGAAGAACAAGAGCTGCGTCAATCCGCCGCCGAAGTTCCCTCCCGCCCCCGTGAGGCCGGAGACCTAACGATCTTTTTGAAACGAAGGGGATGATGCCGTAGGTGGCCCCGCAGGCGGCCTGAGCTCCGATGGAGAAGAGAATCATGGATACAATCGCCATGGGTAGTGAGTTGGCACGGCCGAGCCAGATGCAGAAGACTCCTCCTAGGGTTTGGACTGTCCATAGGGCCCATAGCCTCCCCCTCATCCCGAACCTTCTGGCTGCTGCGTCCGAGGCATACCCGCCGAGTGGCCGGGCGGCAAAGTTCGCCATGCCGAAGGTGGCGGCTATTAATCCGGCGGTGTGGAGCTTGAGGTTGAACCTGATCAAGAAAGCTCAGTTATAATTTCCTCCAATGTTTAGGCATGGCCGATCTAAATGCGTGCAAGTTATTTAATAGTACGATGATTCGATATTTTTACGAGTAATTATTGAATTAAATTCACCAATATGTATTAGGTCTTGTAGTGAAAGAGTTAATGGATACCTGTCGTAGAAATATTCTGCAATAACATTGTTGATGCATAGCTCAACTCCCATGGAAAAACATTGTTGATGCATAGCTCAATAACATTATTGATGCATACCTGTCGTAAAAAAACCCATGGTGCCTATTTTCTTGAATACTATATAAATATATGAGAGGCCAATAATAGATGTTTTTGTTATAAAAAAAAAAAACAAATATACCATAAAAGTGGAGTGGCAAAAAAGAAAAAAAATCCAAAATGAAAACCCAAAATTGGGAAGAAATAATAAAATATCACAAGGAAAGTTACTAAACCAAAAGCAGACAAACAAGAATTTGAAATGGGTGGCCGTTTGAATAAACAGTGTAAATAACATTACTTAAAACTTAAAAAAAACCCCACCTCACCACTCCCTTCCTTGAATGCAGCAACATCAATAAAAAGTAAAAACTACAAAAACTCCATTTTTCTATCCGGAGAAGCAACAACACACAGGTTCTTCTAGAGAGAGAGAGAGAGGGGGTGAATCATGCATGACTGGGATGGTTATGGTGGCGAGGGGCAGTGGGTGTGCGGGTAAGAGCTCAAAATCTGCTGTGGTTGAGGAGCACAATAAGCAAGGGTGATTTCCTTCCGTGTCACCAGAATTAAACATGTGGACATTTTTGTCTGAAACCCTAAAAATGTGGACAAACATAGCGAGTTCGAATATCTGACATTCGAACCCATCTTATCTTTATTTTTTATTATATCATTTAAATGGTTCGAATTTCAGGAATTCGAAACCATTTCTTTTAAATTTCTTTATTTAGTGTGTATTCTAGGAATTTGAAATTGTTATTTTTTAATTTTATTATGCATTTTATTTCTTTAATATTTGTTCTTGATTTTTAAAAATGTAATATTGTAGGCTACAATCCTACTCCTAGATAATAATAAAAATAATGATAAACCATAATAATAATAAATATTTCTATTACAATAATATTAAAAAACAATATTGTGATAAAACCAATAAAATAATAATGTAAAAAGAATTGGTTCGAATGTCTTAATTTCGAAATATAAATATTGGAAACTGTGAATTCGAATTTGTTGAATTCGAATTGAAAAAATAACATTTTTTATTGAAATTGATAAGTTTTCAATTTGTAGATTCCGAATGTGAATAAGTTCGAGATCTCGATTCAATTTGAAAGACTTCGAGATCTCGGCAAATAAATTTTTTTTTTTATTCCACATCTATATATATATTAAAATAGGACTGGAGGGCATAATTGTAAATTTATAGTTGTATTTATTGATGATATATTCACTTCATTAATTCGAGATCTTGGTCACATTTGAAATAATTTGAGATCTCGAATGTGTGAAAAAGTTTGAGATCTTGGTTCAATTTGAAATAATTCGAGATCTCGACAAATAAAAAATTCATTGTTTTTTATTCCACATATTTAATCATAACGAGATCTAAAAAGTTCGAGATCTTGGTCACATTTGAAAGAATTCGAGATCTCGTTAAATAAAAAATTCATTGTTTTGTTTTTATTCCACATATTTAATAATAACAAGACTGAAGTTCAGTATGAAACAGATCAGTCTGGGTCTCATCAGTCTAGGACCGAAAAGTTCGGGATACTAATTATTTTTATAATAAATCAAAAAATAAAAAGTATTAATTAATATTTAAATATTTTGTATCTTTCAAAAATTCGATTGCTCGAAAATATACACGAGCACTCGAATTTTGCGCGTAACATAATTAATATTCGAAATGTATTTATATAAATAAATTAAATATTAAAAAAATGGTTCGAATTGGCAGAATCGAAACTTTTGGGTAATTAAATTAAATATTATCAGAAGGGTATTCTCTGAAACATGCAACATATTAAAGAGAAAATAAAATAAGTTCAAAATAAAAGAACTTTGAAGAAATAAAGAAAAATGGAAGAAAACAGAAGAAATATAACAAAATAAAAGAAAATAAAAGAAAATTGAAATAAAAAGAGAAAATAAAAGAAAACTTTGAAGAAATAAAGGAAAATAAAAGAAAATAGAAGAAATATAAGTATGAGTATGAAAAATAGTTGAAGTATAAGTATAAGTATGAATTATAGTTGAAGTATAAGTATAAGTATGA
>JAPKLW010000102.1:703083-739608 GCA_026898455.1 Plectranthus barbatus | reverse complement strand
AGTTGAAATATAAGTATAAGTATGAATTATAGTTGAAGTATAAGTATGACTTATAGTTGAATGATAAGTATATTAGTTGAAATTGATTAAAACTCGAACATTCGAATTTGTTGTTGCTGGAAACTCGATTACTCGCACAAACCACACCTACAAATAATTTCATCGAAATCGAGGTATTCTGTCAAATCAAAGCAATGATAGCCTGCACCCTACAACTACAAGACATAAATCATAATTGATAAAGTTATGTATACAACTCAAATATTCAAAGGCTGAAAAAAGTCATATTGTCAAAATCAATAATGTAGTTTACAAGTTGGATAAATCCCAACTGTTCTTTATAAAATGCTATTTTTTTGGATCTCCTCATTCAAGTCTATAAATACTCACTCTCTTTCTTATAGCAAAACACCAACCATAATGACCAAACTGATGGCTACGATCTCAAGCTCAGTTTGTCTTAATCTGCTTCTTTACAACTCGATAAACATCCTAAGTGAATATTACAAGTTTGTATCGACTAAGCTAATCTAGAGACACTTCCTAAGGGTGGTTTTTATATATGTTTTTATGTTTGACACATCAAGACATAAAAATGTGAAGGAATTTCGAAATTAAATTCCTAACATATTGTATAATACTACTTCTACACCAATCAACTATTCTATACAAACTTCCTATAGGATTTATTACATTTCATATAGGAAATTTCCTACATGAATTGTAAGAATTTGTGTAATGTTTAGATGGTATAATGTATTAGTTTAAGAACAATAATAAAAACTTAATAATACGAAATACTGATAATTTAAGAATAATTATAATCTAGATTATTTCAGAATAATTTTCTTAAATTGTGATGTGAAGAGATTTAAATTAATGCATTCTATTTAAATAATAATAATAATACTAAAATATTATAATAAACATTATTAATACATTAACTCTTTTACCAAACAACAATAAAAAAATTTAAACTAATAAACTAATAATTTAAAAATATGATTTGCTTAAAAATGTTGAATTTCGAATATGCTGAATTCGAATTGATAAATTGAAAATGTTGAATTCGAATATGCTAAATTCGAATTGATAAATTGAAAATTTATATTCGATTTTGTTGAATTCGAATTAAGAATTATAATATAAATAATAATATAATATTATAAATAAATATAGGGTTCGAATGTGTCAGATTCGAACCATTATAATATTTTACAAATTACACGGTTCGAATCTGACATATTCGAACTCGTTATATTTGTCCACATACTACAATTTTTAGATATAGATTTCCACATGTCTAGGGTTCGCGTTATTTTGGTAATTTTCTCCAATAAGCAGCAGCAGGAATCCCAGCAGCTGTCTTTGCTGGATTTCATTCTATCAGCTCTGCGAAAGTCAATGGTGTCTACCTGCCGCATCGACCGGCAAGATCAAGAAGTCATCTCAGCCGTCCATCACATGGAAATTGGATGGCCCACGAACGTTCAGCACATTGCTCATGTCACCTTTGATGGATTCCATGGCTTTCTGGGTCTCCCCGTTGAGTTTGAGGTCGAGGTTCCTTGCAGAGCTCCCAGTGCAAGGTATGTGTCCAAAAGCGTTAAGTTAATCAGAGGTTCCTTGTAGGTTTTAGGCCATTAAGGTTCAAATAACTAGCCTTTAATTAGATAAGAATCAAAGTATAAGTTAATCTTGAGTGAAATCGCATTCACCTCTCCATTAATGAAGAAGTTGTTAATCATATCGTCAGCAGTTTTTTCCAGCTCGTGTAGTACAACAATAATGAAGATTAGACTGGTCATAGTTATTACACATTTACAATGGTAGATGCAACTGAAAAACTTCAATTCAGTGCCCATTAACTTAGTAAAGTCGCTTCTTTTATGATTCATGGGACCCTACAGTCTACTCTCATGATTAATGTAGATGTGATATCAAGGCCTTAACCAAATTATTACAGATTTATCCACTGTGATTTTTGTTTTCATGAACTTATGTTGTTTGTCTCTGTAAACTTTGTTTATGCAGTGTTAGTGTGTTTTTGGAGTCTCAGCTGATTCGATGCAGTGCTCGTATGATAGTGTTCCGACTATTCTGTTATTGATGCAGGATAGATTGTATTCACAAGGTGATCTAACTATGAATCCCTTATGTTTTCATGAGTTTTGGTATGAGTTTTCATGAGATGATTGATTGGTATGAATGATTTTGTAGTCCGAAGAAGTTTTTCGGATTAATCCGGAGAATGGCCAGGAGGAGCATGTTAGGGACCAGCTCAACAGTGGCATTGTGCCTGAAGATATTGATGTTCATTGCTTATCATGTTTGATCAAAGCCTAGTTCCGGAAGCTGCCTTCTGGTGGGCTTTCTCCCGAAGAGGTATTGCAATGCAATACGGAGGAGGAGGCCATTGAGCTGATCAAACAGCTGAAACCAACCGAGACTGCACCGCTCAACTGGGCAGTTGATCTCATGGCTGATGTTGTGGAGCATGAAGAATCCAACAAGATGAATGCAAGGAATATTGCAATGGTTTTCACCCCGAACATGACTCAGGTAGTGGTTATTTTTCATCTCGATTGTTCAGAGACATAGTTGATAGTTGTTGGCTTATGTTCTTGCAGATGTCTGATCCCTTGACTGCCCTGATGCATGTTGTCCAAGTTATGAACTTGCTGAAAACACTCATCACGAAAGGATGAAGGTGTAGGAAGTTGTTTGGTTTTAGTTTTAGTTTTAGTTGTAGTTTTCATTTTTCAGTTTAACAGAAAAAATATTAAGAAAGGGCCTCATGGTATTGCCAAGAAAATATATATATGTTTCTTCATCAAAAATCACAGTAACTACTCCCCGCACAGTACAGTTTCACTCACTCCCTGCACAGTATGGTATTCTCTAACTACTCCCTCCAGATTCTCTCTCCACCTCCTCTTCTGCTGCAGCATTCTCTAGCTCTTGAATTTCTGCAACCGCTTGAAGTACCTCTTCCTTATGCATGTTTGGGATTGCTGCCAGAAGCACTTTTTTCTCATTTTCCAAACTTTGGACTTCTTCAGTAGCCTTCTTCAACTTTATCATAACAACCCCAAGGTGGTGGGCTGCATGCTCAACATCAAAATTGACAACTCCATCACCAGCAGGGTCCAAGTCGAATCCATCATCTCCATCTTGGTGTTCAACGTTGAAATCTCCATCTTCCTGTTCAGCGTTGAGATCATCATCTTCCTATTCAGCGTTGAGATCATCAACAATGAAATTGACATCTTGGAAGAGGTTGACATCATCAACAAGATAGTTGAAATCGCCTTCTTGGAGGAGGTTGACTGTTGGAAATTAGATGGGTTGATGGTGGAGAAGTATTTAGGAATTTGGGAGGGAATAGAAGAAGTTTAGGAAATGAGGGCTAATTTGTATTTGGAGAATTTTTTTTTTTTTTTTTTTTGATTGATTACAAACTTAGCAGACAACCCCTATTTATACTAGTTTACAACCGTTAGGATTATGCCATGTCAACTCTAATCTAATTGCTATTAATAATCTTCTAGAGAATTCTATATAAATATCTAGTTCTAGAGAGCTCTATATAAATATCCTATTCTAGATATTTCTAATAGAAAATATAGGTGACTTCTAGAATGGTCTACTTAATAGATCTACTCTTTGGGCCTAAACTTTATAAATTATTTAATTAATTTCTAATAAGGCCCAAATCAAGTTTATATTTCAACACCCCCGCTTAAACTTGATTTCCCGATACTCCAATCAGACTCCTCAGCTTCACGAATATATCTTTCTTGAGTGGTTTGGTGAAGATGTCAGCTACTTGATCATGGGTCTTCACATACTCTAACTCGACATCCTTCTTCATCACGCACTCCCGAATAAAGTGATAGCGTGTGTCTATATGTTTGCTTCGATCATGAAATATCGGATTATTGGCCAAAGCTATGGCAGATTTGTTGTCCACGCAAATCCTTGTGGGCTCTTCTTGTGGAAGACTTAACTCCTTTAGTAAGTTTCTGAGCCAGATTGCATGGCACACGCATGAGGTAGCAGCTACGTATTCTGCCTCGCATGTCGAAAGAGTGACAATTGGTTGCTTCTTTGACATCCAAGTGAAGGAGGTATCTCCCATATAGAACACAAAACCACTTGTGCTCTTGCGATCGTCTATATCTCCACTTCAATCGCTATCGCTATATCCAACAAGCTTGTAATCGTCAGAAACGGAGT
Source organism: Plectranthus barbatus (assembly GCA_026898455.1). Lineage (NCBI taxonomy): Eukaryota > Viridiplantae > Streptophyta > Magnoliopsida > Lamiales > Lamiaceae > Plectranthus > Plectranthus barbatus. Next base: position 735,369 of record JAPKLW010000102.1, on the reverse strand, counting down.
AGTGTAGACCATAGTTTATCGTACCTTTGATATAGCAAAGAATCCTCTTAGTTGTTTTCAGATGCGTTGTTGTCGGATTCTCCATGTATCGACTAACAACTCCTACTGCATATAGGATGTCAGGCCTCGTGCATGTTAAGTACCTCAAGCTTCCAATGAGGCTTTTGAAGAGTGTTGGATCCACTCTTTCTCCTTCTTCATTCTTTGACAACTTGATTCCACTTTCCATCGGTGTGGCATCTGGGTTCGAGTCATCCATCTTGAACTTCTTTAGTACCTCATTGGCATACCCTTCTTGAGTAATAAGTATTCCTTTATCATCTTGCTTCACTTCAATGCCAAGGTAGTAGGACATGAGTCAAATATCTGTCATCTCGAACTCCTTCGTCATTTCCTTCTTGAACTCCTCAAACATTCTTAGATTGCTACCTGTAAAGATTAGATCGTCTACATACAAGCATACGATCAATATTTCTCCATTTCGATTCTTGATGTAGAGCGCGTGTTCATAAGGACACTTGATAAATCCCCTCTCTTGGAAGTACTTGTCAATTCGAGCATTCCAAGCTCTTGGGGCTTGTTTCAACCCATATAGAGACTTCTTCAACCTTAAGACTTTTTCTTCTTCTCCCTTGACTTCGTAGCCTTGTGGTTGCTGAATATAGACTTCTTCGTTTAATATTTCATTTAAGAAGGCAAATTTGACATCCATTTGATGTATTCTCCACTTGTTTTGAGCTGCAAGAGAGATGATTAGTCGAACAATTTCTAATCGAGCAACTGGGGCGAATACCTCGTCATAGTCGATGCCAGCTCTTTGGATGTAGCCCTTTGCTACCAATCTTGCCTTGTATCTCTCAACTTCTCCATTTGAATTCTTCTTAGCTTTGTACACCCACTTGACACCTATAGCCTTGTGACCTTTTGGAAGTGAGGCTAATTCCCAAGTGTCGTTCTTCTTTATCGCCTTGATTTCTTCATCCATGGCATCTCTCCAAGTCTTTTCTTTCACAGCTTCTTGGAAGTTCATAGGCTCACAATCCGCAAATAGACAAAATGGGGTGAGATTATCTTGATTTTCAGTTACCTCGTAAATCTCTTGTAGACTTCTGAAGCGTGGAACCCTTTCACTAGAGCTTTCGTCCTCTTGAGAACTTGCAGTTGGTGTTCTCGGTGGGGTAGTAGGCTCCTCTACTTGTTGCTCCACTTTGTCTTCTTCAATTTGTGGAAAGAAGCTATATCCTTCTCTGTTTGTTCTCCAATCCCATTCTGCTTCTTCTTCAAAGACAACATTCCGGCTTATTGTCGTCTTTCTTGTATTAGGATTGTAGAGCTTGTAGCCTTTGGAGTTGACATCATATCCAATGAAGATGTACTTCTCGCTTTTATCATCAAGTTTGCTTCGCTTCTATCCGGCACATGTGCATGAGCAATGCTTCCGAACACTCTTAGATGAGAAACATCAGGCCTCCAACCGCTCCAAGCTTCTTGTGGTGTCTTTCCCCATAGACTCTTTGTTGGGGATCGGTTTGATAGATATACCGCGCATGAGACTGCTTCAGCCCACAACTCCTTTGGAAGCTTCTTACTTTTGAGCATGCTTCTCGCCATCTCAAGAATCGTTCTATTCTTTCTCTCTGCTACTCCATTTTGTTGGGGTGTCCTTGGTACCGTCAACTGTCTTCGAATCCCGTTGTCTTCACAATACCTTAGGAACTCTTTTGAGGTAAATTCTACTCCACGTCAGATCTCATGGCCTTGATCATAAGACCACTTTCCTTCTCCACATAGGCTTTAAACTTTTTGAAGTTTTCAAACACTTCTGATTTCTCCTTCAAAAAGTATACTATGTTTTTCTTGAAAAGTCATCAATAAAGAGAAGGAAATATTTACTCTTACCAAGTGAACTTGGCTTGATAGGTCCGCACACATCTGTGTGTATGAGTTCCAACGGCCTTCTTGCTCTTGATCTTGACTCCTTCGGGAAACTGGTCTTGAATTGTTTGCCAAGTAGGCATCCTTCACACACTTAATTCGGGTGATTGATGTGAGGCAATCCTCGAACCATCTTCTTCTTGGATAACAACTCCAATCCTCCAAAGTTTAGATGCCCGAATCGAAGATGCCGAAGCCAAGACTCCTCCTTGTAGCACATCTTGAGACATTTTGCAACTTCATTTTGAATGTTTAGGACAAACATTCTATTTTTTGACATTGGGACCTTGGCGATGAAGTTGCTAGAAGAATCTCTTATAGAAAGGTTATTATCCTTCAATTGTATATCATAACATTTCTCTAAGAGTTGCCCTATGCTCAAGATGTTACTTTTCATACTTCACAGCCGAATATCACAATCAACATCACCAATTTATCCAAAAATCGTACCAACCAACAATAGTAAGCTAGTCGAATATCAATTTGTAAAAAAATCAAAACCCTAGAGCCAGATTTTAGAAATTAAACAGAAGAGCAGATCAGAGTTCACCGGATTGTTGGGAAATAAATATCCCAAAATTGTCGAACGACCTTCATCCTCTCATCCGATGAAAGCACCAACTCGCCGTATAGCCTCGCCAGCCACGCAGCTTCAGATCCGCTCAGCCAAGCTACCCGTTCTTCCTCTTTGGCGGCAGCAACGACACTGGATGAGGGATGTGTTTCGCTATAGGGATTATTTGCGGTGCATATCGGAAACATGATCAAATCGGCGGAGCACATGGACTCGGAACAACCCCCCTCCCAAGTGTCGTCGCCTGCAACGGCGGGTGAGGAGGGCGGCAAAGAAGAAAGGGCGGCAAAGAAGAAAGGGCGGCTGAAAAGTCACGAAATTGTTCATCATCGCGATATTAGGGTTGTGAAGAGGAGGCGAGAGAGAAGTCGAAGGAGACTATGTAAGGCTACATCGTCGCGGTGAAGAGGGCGGCGGAGGGGGACGAGGGTGGCGAAGAAACTCGCCGAACGAAGGAAGAGGAGGCGCCAAATTAGGGTTGCGAAGAGGAGGCGAGAGAGAAGTCAAAGGAGGCGGCGAGATGAAATGAGGGAATTAGGGTTGTGGGTGTTTTTTTTTTTTTGGGGGGGGGGGGCCGGGGGAATAGTGAAGATATTTTTAAATTTTAAAATCCTTAAGTTAATTAGGTTAATTAAGTGTTAATTATTGCTATTTAAGGAAATGAGACTAATAAGTCGGGATGGACGAAAAAGGAATACGGGACTAATGCCAAGGAACGGAGGGAGTATTTCTTTTCTAATTTTATTTTTTAATTAGCTTCACTAATTGTGAGATTAAAATCCCTTATTACTCTTACATTAATTATTGTGTCGAACTGAAACGGGACTAATTCCAAGGGAGGGAAGGAGTACTAAATAAGAATACTCAAGTTACTATTCATTTTAGCGGCAAGTTAGCAAATTTGCCACCTATTTATCATGCAAGCGTAAAAACCATGCACAAAGAAAATTAAAACATCACATTACAATATTTTGAAATACATGCCCACTAAAAATTTGAATTTAAAATGGCATACTACTGTCACTTTGCACAAGTTCAATTACTATGTTGCCTTCTCATTCAAATTTTAAATTCTATTCTCTTCTTTTATAAACCACCCACCTTCTCCAATTTACTCACTTTCAAATTCTACTCTATGTCATCTTCTTCTACCTTCGTCTTCTTGACCGCCTTCACCATTGCCGTTGGATATAGCTGCAACGAAGTTCACTCCGCTGCTGAAAATGTTCTAATCCCAAGCATTTCAGAACTTTTATTTTTCTTTCAAAATTTCAATTGTTGTCTGTTTCACCACACCTATAAAGATGAAAAGAAAATGGATTCACGATGAGAGTTGAAAGTTGGCATCAACTGACCTGTGCAACATTTTTATGAATAAATGTTGATCATTTAAGCAGAGCTCAGGGGCGGATGTACATTAAGAATTGGGGTACACTTGTACCCCCAAATTTTTTTTCCCTTATATTAAATATATAGATTTTTTTATTATTTATATATATATTTACATACTATACCCCAATTTCTTTTATTTATAAATTGTACCCCCACTTTTAGATTTTTAGATCCGCCTCTGGCAGAGCTGAAACTTTTTCAAAGTGATCACTTCAGATTCACAAGTACATTACTAAAGCAGGCAGTGGCGAAGCTACATGGGGGCTGGGTGGGGCGCCAGCCCCCACAAGATTTATGTATATATATTTTTTGAAAAATAAAATCATAATATATCAATTCTATAGAATTGTAATTGAGCCCCCACGAAGCTCGTAGTCTGTATTCGCCCCTGAACGCAGGTGTTCACATGTAAATTATATTGCTCATTTTTTGTGTAAATCTATGATTAACGGAACTTTTTTGTTTTTGCTTTTCGCAGGTCTGCTGTTATTTTTTCAGATTTGTATCAAATCATATAAAATATAATTTATATTCTAATGTAATATTGATGAAAAAATTAAGTTTATTTAAAAATTTGCCTAAAAATATATAAATAAACAATTTTGTATGTTATATCATGATATTAAAAATGAAATATCATGTAGTATTTGATCTGTGACTCATCTTAATCTAGTATATATAATAGAGCAATCCCCCTCCAAATCTTATACATAAAACGAATTTGTACATATGTATTATCTAATGAATTTTGACTCGTTGCGTGATTTATCATAAATATCGTATATAAGCATTTCAAGCGTAGTTGCATGGAATTAAATAACACCATGCTACCAAATGGGACTAAATTGCAAATTTGCAATCATCCATTCATGAATAACAACTTACACTTTTTATTTACACATATCATCATCCAATGCTCACATCATATATTGCAGAGTATAAGGAACCAAAAGAAAATAAACCATGTAATTCGGAATAGTAGTACAGCATTGAAGGAAAAAAGATGGCTGGCAAAGCATGACTTTACCAAATATTATGACATACAACAAGGTGATGATGGAATCCCCTTTTATCAGATAGTGAGACGAGAGGCCATGCAATCCATTCCATGACCTTCAACTTGCCTCCAATTCCACAGTATCACTCGTTATTCTCACGTTCCCGCCCATGAAAGCGTCTCCTCACGTAGCGCCTATGAATACCTCGACCACTGTCTGAAGACTCGTTTTCTTCTTCGATGGGATCAGCTTCCCCATCATAGGTCTCACCCCAAAGTCTCAGAGATCTTCGTACAGCCACCCGAGCACGAGCCCCTGAGGTGCTAGATCTAGTTGACGAATCTCCTGGACGAATGAATCTGACAAGGAAAAAGACTGTCAGCCAACCACCCTCGTCAACAGTTAGTGTGCTCTCCCCTGTTCTCTCTTCTCCGATAGAAGATTGAAGTGTGCTTAGTAAATCTCCCAAATCCCTCTGGCGTTCCAGTCTCCTCCAGTTATCCTGCCTCTCGGGATCAGTGTCTGTTGGCCTTACACCAGGATGTACTGCTCTTGCATGCTTTCGCAGATCTTTGTATGTTCCACTGAATTCACACGTCTCACTGGCACAGCTTCTTGATTTCGAATTCATAAAATGGCGAGCTGTGTCCACAACTGTCCAACCATTTATTTGGCCTCTGCAAAGAGGGCACATGAGTTTTGGCTTCACTGGCTTTTCAGAAGGCTCTGTAATTGTGGACAACGACCCATCCAGCAATTCAGACACAGCAGTGTCTATTGTAGCGGGGGCAGACAACAATGGAGATGCCAAGTCCTGTACATCTTCATCTCTCAGTGTCTCTGCTGAAGTGTCATTGAATGACTTCTGGAACTGGTCGAAGCAATTTGAGTGCCGGTAGCTTGTGTCACACATGAAAGGACGGCAGCCCTTCTCATGTGAAGAACATATTAGTAAAATAGCATTGTGTGGATGCTCCATGCAAACTGGACATCGAGCTTCTTCCCATTCTTTCATATTCTTATCATCTTCTAGAGAGTTTATGGGCAAGGACTGTCTAGAACAACTAGAGCTGCAAGGGTAAGGAGACAGCCTTGACCTTTCAAGGGATACAGAACGCCCTCTTCTCTCTTTAGGCATCTTATAAAACGACAGCAACGACCAACTGTCATTTCCAAGCAACAAAGTATAAGTTGAAACTAGTAAGAGGCATATTGCAGAAAAGTACTCCACGTACTACAGACAAAAGAGCGCCTGTCAAATCTTACATCTAACAAAGCATATAGCAGCTGACAAATTAGCATGACTGATTAAGTAGTTGAATTTAAAGTGAGAATGCATAACACATTCACTTTTAGACATACATGAGCAGAAAAAATATAAAGAAAGAAAAGAAACTCCACTTCCACATGAAATTTGATACTAATTACACAAGTAATTAATCAGTGCAGTCAGTATGATTACATTATGTTATTTTCAATCAAATCATATTCTCCCATGCTGACATGCTGTATTTTACACATGTTGCACATTCTATAATTTATATAACAAAACTGTGATCAACTTCACTTCAAGTCATCTAAAAGAAACTAATGCAATCATTATAGCACTGAAGTTCAAACATATAATGCCAGAAACCCATGAACCTGTCCAAATTAGACAAGCAAAAGTAACATATTAAGAAAAGTAGACAAAGCACACAGCACCTAGCACCCACATGCAAACAAACGAAGATTTTGTCATTTAATTGCTTTAGCTAGTCCTCTTTTACAAGGACAAGCTATGGAGAAAACATTGATTCGTTCTACACATAATTTTGTATTTGAGCCAGGAGAGATGTTCACATCCTTCCATGTTGCATTAACAGAATGAGAAAGAACATTTCACCCTATGAAAGCATTTACAATATTAGCTCAATCGAATAGCTTAGATGTCTGCCATTACTGTCGACAAACAACATTAAGGTGGTAAAAAGTCTCCCATACTACACTACAACTCACCCAAACCACTAAGAATGACATCAGCCAACATCTCACAAGTTGTTCGATCCCGAAAAACAACTCACGATCAAGCCAATACAATAAAATTCGATACCAAACCTATCAAATCTTGGCCGGTGCCCACACAGCAAGCATATCAGAATCTATATCTGGTGCTGAAACCCAAATGTTCGAATGCCATTAAACGATTCAAACCTTGAGCAGAAATAGTTGTACACTAGAGCATCAAACCAATAATACATCGCGTGCCTCCCTCGAAATCGAATACCCCAGACATAAAAAAATTCTGATACAGTCCTATAAAACCTTCTGGACCAACTCATCACAGATTGAGTAATCTACCCGGACAAATCTAATCAAAAATGCCCAAATCTCGGTTACAGACAAAATTAAATCATCGATCATGGTATACAAACAGCCATCAAGAAGTAAGCTAGTAAACGCGAACCCACGCAATCATAAAACAGCCCAAAAAACTAAATCCAATTCAAATTCCACAGTTCAAGTCAAAAACGGATGGGAAAAACCAAATCGCAATACCTAAGACTGACTTAGAAATGAAAGCACCAGAAGACAGAGAGCAGACGTTCGGACAAAGTCTTCAATCCAATCGGTTATACATACAAGGCGAGCTCGTTATCGCCCGAGAGGCTGCGGCGGCGGGGGGCGGGCCGTTTGAGACCGGGCCGGGCGAAGGCTAGGGTTTCCAAAATGTTCCATGGGTGAAATTTGCATATAAATATGGGCAATATGGGATGCTGACGTGGAGGGGTCGCAGTTGGCTGGCCTTCATTGAAAGCATGTTTTTCCGAGTTTTTATCTTTTGCCCTTTTTCTCAACTTAAGTCGGCCGCCGTTTGGTTCCGTGGTTCGGCCATTTTGTTTTATTACTTACTTTTTGAATTTAAATTACATATTAAATTAAAAATTCATGAGAATTTGAATTTGAACTGTCGTTCTATTTTATTTTTATATTTTTGTCATAACGCAGAGAAATAATTTATTCGAAACAATAATTACACAATTTTTTAATACTCCCTCCGTCCTGCCAAATTAGTTCATATTTCCATTTTTGTCTGTTCCACCAAATTAGTTCACTGAAAAAAAAATTCCAACACATTAATAAAATATTAATTTCATTACACTCACAAACATTGGTTTCTGTACCAAAACTAAACTGGACTAATCTAATGGGACCGATGAAGTATTTTAATTCGGAACTAGCACTTAGAAGAAGAAGAAAAAAATTACTCTATCTTCCTCCGTCCCACTTGAATTGTCACAATTACCAAGTTGGGTGTCCCAACCGAATTGTCATATTACTAAAAATAACAATATTTTACATTAAACAATAAAATATTAATTCCACTAACTTATTTTATACTCGCAATTCTTAATTTCCGTGTAGAAAAGTGAAAAAGTGTAATAGGATGGAGCGAGTATGCTTTAACTTGTTATTGCAAATTTATGAGAATTTCTGATTTTAAATTTATGTTATATTCATGTCAGACGAAATATAATAGAAATGTCTTTAAATTGATATATAAAATGCCGTAGATAAATTTAAATTGAATAAAATATAATTAATCTAATTTTTCACATTATAATTTTATTAGGACAGATAAAAAGAAGTATAAAATATTTTACGGATTTACAAAAGAACCAATAAATTATGTATGTTCATTTAGTATACATTGAAAAAATAAAGCAAATATTTCTATGACATCGTTTCACGATTATTAATTTGTGAGACGGATTTTATATATGTTGTATTTCTCTATTATAAATAATGTTTGTATGGAACTATATATTTAATTATTAGTAATTATGTACTTATTTAATTTAAATGATGTATTTTAAATATAGTAATGTATTTATTTAACTTGAATAATGTATTTAATCAATTTAAAGGATGCATTTCAATATCTTGTAAAATAAAACTTATGAAAGGATCTAGTATGAGACATTCTAAAAGTTCAAATCATTTTGCATTTTTTTACATAGAATTATTTTCTATTTAACTCATTTTTCATAAATATTTAAAAATATATTATTACAAAAATGTTTGGGCCTCATTTATAGTAAAATTAGTGAATATAATGGCCCAACGCCCAAAGTCAAGAAAATGTCGAATGGACCTCATTTATGAATGACAGATCCATAGTTTCTGTTTCAGGTGGTAGTTAGGGGTGGGAATAGATCAGGCTACCCGACAGGGGCCTTCATCCTTGCCTGTTTAAAAAAAAGACAAGGCTTAGATTTTTTAAAAAGCCTATATACATAAATAGGCCCAGTCCTAGGCTTAAAAATAGGCCTAAAAAGCCTTAAAGGCCGGCCTGTTAAATATAATAAATAATAATAAATATAATTAAGTATATTATTTTATAAAATTAAATAATGTATTAATATTTGAAAATAAATATATACTAAACTCCCAAACCCTAAATCATAATCTTCCATCCCCGTCTGCCGTTTTCTCTTCTTACATTTTCTTCCTATATACATTTTTTACTTCCACATTATCCTATCAGTTCTATTATCTCAAATAATTTACATTCTATCAACCACGAACTGTTGTCATTCAGTGATGGTTGAGTAATTTTGTAAAATGTCAAATGAGTTTTTTCGATTTACAGAAATAAATCTGAGGAATCAATGACGGTGCATAATCGAGGTGCCAATGAGTAGGGGTCGGATGGCCTTCTCTATCGCCGCGCCGGCCACCAAGGCAAGCATCTTCCACCTCAGTTTACAATTGAAGAAGCCCCACGAACAGGTTTGTAATTAGTTTAGCCCATATTTATTGATTTGTGTAGATCTTGTTCACAACATTTTTTTTCATAATTTTACTTGTATAATTACTACTTTTGAAATTTATACCTTGTAAACTTTTGTCTCCAGATTTGCAGTTTTCTTTTGTTCTATTCATATGTTCTTTTTGTCTTTCATACATATGTATTTCTTGTTATTTTTGAAGTTGAGACAATTAATTATTAATTTTGGTGTTTGAAATAGGTCTCTCCAAATGCTATCTAGGTAAATAGAAAATTTTATTAATTATATAGATTAGCATTCGAATGTGAATGTTTAAATGCGATTTCTTGGAGATTGATTTTTATTCTTTTTGAAGGAGATTGATAAGAGCAATCATGACAGAAGATTGATACTATGAAAAAGTTTGTACCGCCGAGATGGAGGAGAATTGAAGATGATGGAGAGCTGAAGATTGATGTTTTTTTTAAAATAAATATTGTATTTTGTTATAAAAGATTATGTTATTTTTAGTTTAATATTTATTTGCTATTTACTTGATTTGTTATTATTATTTATGTTTATCTTGATCAAATATGTTTTATATTTTGACTTTACATATATAATTTTTTTAGTTGATAATATATTCATACTAGGTAGGCTTAAATAGGCTTATGAAAGGCTGAAAGCCCGGACTGTTTGGTTATAAAGGCCAGGCCTAGGCCTTTATAAAGGCCTATAATCGATAATAGGTCAGACTCAGGCCTTTTAAAATTATAATAGGCCCAGGCCTTACAAGTCAAAGTCTGGTCTGGCCTGGCCTATTCCCACCCCTAGTGGTAGTATTTGTTGAAGTTCGATTTCTATTATTGAGGTTCGAATTATTAAAATAAAAGGAGCCCTGAAATCTTTAAGAAATAATATATAATAGCAAAAGAACTAATGAAATTTGCGTGGAAAAATATAGGAAAAGTAAATAAGATTTAGATATTCTTATGAGAATAATGCATCCTGGTGAAAATTCGACTGCGTTATAACATTTTTTTGAAACGGAAAAAACATGTCAAAAAATGAATTCTCAACCCTTATTCATAGACAGGATAGGGGGAGAGTATTGACCTAATCCTAGCTATCGGCGAGCTCGTGCTCGCTGTGACTTTCGGAGCGGCTCCGGGTTTCCAATGGTCGTGAGCCGCCAGGCCTTTTTTAAGGAACCATGCCCTCCTCGCCACCGACCCTTAGCATGATCGGTGTCGAGGAGCTATGGGGCTCTGTTGATAAGCTGACTTAGTGATTGAGAAATTGAGGATTCAGCAAATCGTGAGTATGCTAAGTTGTGGCAACAATCTGCTAAGAGAGATTGCTGAGATTGTTTTTCGTATGCTAAGAGTTAGCATTCTGCTGAGAAGTAGCAATCTGCTGAGTCATGTCTGCTGAGACATGTTTGCTGGAGAAATATGCTGAGACAGTTTGCTCAGCAAGGATGTATGTTTGCTTAGCAAGATGGTGTTTGCTTAGCATTAAAGATATGTGTGTGCGGCTGCTGAAGTCCGATGTTGGACTCAACAGATGCTAGGAGACTCAGCAGGATATTGAATTGTTATTCTACTTAGTGGGTTAGTTGGGTGACTGACATGTGTCAAGGCGTGGTTAGTTGAATCTGTTATAGTTGTTGAGCAGTTATGATAGAGCTTTCTTGTTCGTTCTTCATCTATTATTATGTTTTGAGTTGTAGTATAAAATGTGAAAGAGAGAAGATATTCAGAGAGTAAGTTTTAGATTCTGTGAGAAAAGCTAGAGAGAGAGAAAAATTAGTGAGGTGGTATTGAGATTTTCTTCTCTCATTTCTGTATTCGATTCAAGAAAGTAATAAAAGTTTTTGTGTTATTTTCTTTCATCCGCCATTGTTGATTGTTGTAACTCGAATTTCGTAACAAGCACTACTAAAAAATTGCAAATTTGCGACCGATTTGCGATAAAAAAAAAAGGGTCGCGATTTTGCGACCGACTAACAACGGAATTGCAACCGAATAGAAATTTTAAATTTTACGACGGAATTGCGACAGGATACGACAGATTTGCGACCGATTTTTCCGTCGCTAAAGTTTGCGACCGAAAATTCGGTCGCAAAATTCCTTTTTTAAAAAATATATATATTTTTTAGTACGTATAAAGAATGAGATTATTGTTTGGTTCAGTGGTAACGCGCGCGGGAGGTGCCGAGTTCGAACCCTCTTGGACGCAAGACACTAGATTTGATGGTTGGACCGGCCGGTTCTAGATGGTTGGACCAACCGGTTCAAAACTGGTTCAAAAAAAATTTGAAGGAATTTTTTTTGCGACCGATTTGCAACCGAAATTTCGGTCGCAAAAAATATGCGACCAAAATGTCGGTCGCAATTTTTTTTGCGACGGACAAAATCGGTCGCAAAAACGCGAATTTCTTGTAGTGAAGCTCGACATCGATCTCGCGCCTTAAACGATCCTGAGTCTTTCTTAACTGCAAGCGGGCCTGTGATTTCTGAGTCAGCGTTTATTTGGGCCGTCGAGCTTAATGGATCTGAACTTCTGAAGTCTGGCCCCAACATATATAAATATGGGACTCTTGGAATGATAAGATATATGAAAATATCTCTATAATGTGCAAGAGTTTTTTTTTTTTTTTTCAAAATTAACCTAAACTCACTTTTTTTCTTGTTACAACCTTAACTCTAAGCTACGTGAAGGGATCATTCCCATGAATCTCGAAGTCGTTGCCAATTGTTTGGCAATTACAATGTTTGAGATTCTTTAGGATTCTTGATTTCTTGGTGATTTTTTAGGCGTCCTTAACCACTTCCACGTTATCCTTCTCCTTGTTTCGAGCTCCTTGTGAGAGGTCATCTATCGTGGCGAGTTTCTTCTTGTAACAAAAGGTTCCCCATGCTGAGAACTCTAACAGGTGGTTAGCCCCTTAAGTCGTTCCATTCCTTTGTTTGAATGATTGGTGGTAGGGGTGGCAATTCGTGCGTGTTAGTTCGTTATCGTGTCGACACGATAGTGACACGACCCATTAAGGTCTGACACGAACACGATCTGTTAAGAATATGCTCGACACGAACACGACAAGACCCATTAAGCCTCAAACACGAACACGACACGAACACGATATTGACCTGTTAAGAACCCAATCTGATAACACGATAGTGACACGAACACGACATGTACACGATATTGACCTGTGAAAATTATTAAATTAGGTTGATAAATGAAAAAATAGTAATAATAATAATAAAATAATTAAATTTATTATTTATTAATTTCTTAGTGGGTAACACGAACACGAACACGACACGAATACGACACGAAACACGATATGTTATCGGATAACACGAATATGACACGAAACACGATACGTTAGCTGATAACACGAACATAACACGAACACGACACAAAAATTTCATGTCTTATTGAGTCGACACGATAATGACACGAATTCATTAAGGCTCAACACTAACCCATTATTATCGTGCAAGTTCGTGTCGAGTTATCGTGTCGTGTCGAAAATTACCACGCCTAATTGGTGGTGTCTTATTTCTTTTTAAGTCTGCCTCTTGACAGTACTATAACAATTGTGTGCATTGAGAAGTGAGAACGATGGAAATAGATGCACATATTCTTGATCTTGTGGTAAAGTTGTTTAAATGTCTTTATCGATGATCAATTTTTTTTTAAAAAAAGACATACAATTCAGATAAATCAATTTATAATAATGAATTATGGAGTCCAAAATTTTATTAATGATATATTAAGTCGTTCTCACATAAGTGTGGAAATCATAAATCACATCAAATTTTATTCGACATATTGCACAAATCAATTATTTTTATTGTTATTAGGGTTTTAGTTTCTTCTTATTTTTATTAAGACTTCATCTTAGGGTGATTAGGATTTGTACAATAAAATATGTATAGCCTAAAATTTATTTTAACGGCCACTTCATAAATACCTCAATAGTAATATGGAAATAATTTTGAATAAAATATATGGGATTAATTTGCCGGTGTCGGTAATGTCGGTAATTAATCTACTCCAGTTTTCTATTTATTTTATTAACATTTTAAAATTATATATATTAGATTAATTTTAGAGTATATAGTAAGTTTTTTTTTTTCATATTTAGTTTTAAAATTTATAATTAATATTCGATAATTGAAATTAATTCATTCACAATAAATATTTTTAATTGTAATCATATTTTTTTATTATTATTAATGACATTTCAATATATGATTGGTTTTCTTTGATAAACAAGGCATTTTATATTATATTTGATAGAACATATAACGCTAAATCATATAACAAATATATAATTAATATTAAATAAATCAATAAATAAAGATATTTATTATTTGACATTGAAATGATCTTATACAATTACATGGTGGATATTTTTGTGTTTGTGTTAGTATATTATAATAATGAATGAAATAGTAGATATAAATATTAATGTGGCCCAATATATGTTTGTCAATGCTTGAAATCACAAGGACACCATGAAACATGCAACAATATATCATGTGAATAGCAATTAAGTAGTGGTTCACAATTGACCCATCACCAATCTTGTATATTAAAGGTACATGTTTTCTTACTCTTCTACTCAAATATCATTGGCTCTTTGGTGTAAACAATTTAAATAGGAAGGAGATGTTTGTTTTTATACTCAAACTCATGATTGATTTGATCAAAGAGAAGATATTTTAATTATTATGCTATGAGATTAGTAGATGTAGTATTTAATGTGTTTTCAAATCTAAAGCACACTATCATGATATTTTAAGAAAAGATAAATCATTTTATTCTAAAAATATTATACGATAGTAACGATATATTTGTTAAATCTATTATTTTTTTAATCACAAACCAAATCAATTAAACAATTATTTCAATATTTATTTCATTACTTTTTCTCTCAGCACTATCGAATTAAGGATTATTTAATCACAATCAATTAAAATTTGAATATTTATTTATTTATTTGTTATTTTGTATTTCTTTTGAAGTTTATATTTTTTTATAAAAAAAGAGAGAAAAATTAAAGTAATATAAGACTATGTTTATAAGCAACGGGCCCGACCACCCAACATTTATAATATTTTATTGATTTCTCTCACTTTCACATCACTCCAACTCAACCACAATATTTTGTTAAGTTTATCAATAACTGATGAGGTCGATATTCAGAAGCCCAAAAACGGCCCAATAATTTAACCTGATTAAACGCCTTGGGCTCAAACTCTGGGTAAGGCCCACAATGATGGGTCGACAATATAGCTCGACAACTGTGAGTCGAACTACAGGAATTCAAATCCATAGCTCGACATTTAAGGCGCGTTTAATTAGGGAGGAGCGGATCTCTTGAATGCAAAACGGACAAATCAGCAATAAAAGCTCGGCAGAAAACATGGAATTCAAGCGATGAGCGTTATCTTGGGAATGGCTATATATATTTCTGGAAGGGCATAATCCGAGGAGGCTGCACAAATCAAGAATTACTATCATACCTCTACAGAGCTCGATTCAGTTTATTTATCTCATATCTTATTCAGTTTTTCCTATTTCCATTCTATTGTATTCATTTTTGCAATCAAAAGCAATATTTCTGCCTACTTGCTGTAATTTTTAATTATTTACTATATCGTTAATTAAATTGATCTTGGGCTCCAATTCTACATAAAAACACCCACAACAATTTGGCGCCCACCGTGGGGCCCAAGAACAAATTTAGTACTAACAAATTATTGCAGGAATGGCAGATGACGGAAATCGGGAGCCTGTCATCGGTGGAACCGATCCCCCGCAGGGAGATATCACACTCTCTGGAGCTGGAAGAGGATCGAGTCAGGGTCGTGGCCAGCAGTCTGGTGCAGGTCGAGGACGGCAAAACCCTGGCGGACGAGGAACAGATCAACCCTCCGGGTCATTGGAGGATATGCGACGAGCCTTCAACGTAACCCCACTCAACGAACTGTCATTCCCTCCGCCACCACCGGCACTGATGCAAGACCCGTACGTAGCGCAACTAGTTAGTCAGGTTCAGACAGCTCGAGGCGTAATGGAAAAGCTGGGTGCTCAAGTGGAGGCCGTCACCCAGAAGTGCCAGGCTCTCGAGCAAGATAACCGCCGATTGAATCAGTTGGCGAACCGTCCGTTAATCGAAGAGCCAGGGAGCACAAGTAGGGTTCGAACATTCACTGCCCATGACTTACATGATGAATTCAATCGGGTAGCCGAAGACGAGAACAATCAAAGGACGCCGGGAACGTTGATAGAACCAAACGCTAGCCATAGGGAACCAAATTCAAATTACGCAGGAGGATCGGCACTGACGCAGCTGGAACGACGGTTCGAACAGCGGCTAAGTTATTTCGAGTCCTTGATCGCCAAGGTGCCTGGGCTACCGCCACCGGAACGAACCATTCCACGCGAAAGCTACGCGGAGTCCCCATTTGCACCTGAGCTTGCGGAGGCCGAACTTCCTGATTGCTTTACCCCTCCAAGCTTTGCGCTTTATGACGGTACAACCGATCCAGAGAACCATGTCGCGGTCTATAAGCAAAAGATGTTCGCATTAGCGATTCCTAGCGCTCGCCGCGAAGCTTGCATGTGTAAAAGTTTTGGGTCAAGTCTCACCGGACCAGCCTTACAGTGGTTCATTAGCTTGCCGAGGGGTTCGATCTCAACGTTTGCCGAATTGCATCAGCTCTTTCTCCGACAATATTCGAGTAGTCGGAAACTTGATAAACATCCGGATGATCTATATGCAATAATTCAGAGGCCCGGGGAATCATTGAGGGCATATTTATCCAGATTCAACAAAGAGTTAGTGGCGGTCCCGAGTTGCCCGAATAGTACCGCAGTCCGAGCTTTCACCAAGGGTCTGGACGTCGATTCGGACTTATATCGAGAACTATCGATCTAACCCTGCCAGACCATGGACGACGCGCTTAACAGGGCATGGGCGCTAATCAAGTGGGAGGAGGATGAGCCGTATCGGAGGTCAAGGCGCAGTGGACGGCCGGTAGTCGCACGAGAGGAGCGTCGACCTGAACAGCGTGACCGCCGACCCTCACGGCCGCATCTTTATAGTCGCCCATCCGGGAGTAGACCACCCCATGTCAACACCTTAACTACAGGAGTACCAGAGTACACGCTCACCATCGAACCATCGGAATTGGTACAAAGTGTACTTCGCCCAATGTCGGATAAAGTGAAGTGGCCGCCAAGAATGAAGGCTGATCCATCCTTGAGAGATCCAAAGAAGTTTTGCGATTTCCACAGCGATCATGGCCATAATACGGCGGACTGTCGAGCCCTGAGGTTGGAAGTGCTCGACCTGTTAAAAAGAGATATATTGACGGAGTTTCTGTCCGATAAAGGGGAAAGAACTTGGACTCGTGAAAAGCAAGTAACTCCGAGGCAAGATCAAGCGAATCCGTCCGATAAACAACCTGCTCCCGTTCGGACTATAAACTGCATAACCGGAGGATCGGAGATCAGCAGAGTCACCCGGTCTGCAGCTAAGAGAGCTAGGAGGTAGAGTCCTACTAAGGCGTGGGTGGCACAGGCGCAAACCCCCGTAATCCATGGAAAAATCGAGTTTACAGAGAAGGATGTCCCGGAGATCACGCACCCTCATGACGACGCGCTTGTGGTCTCGTTGCAGGTCTCTGACTGTCTTATCAAACGGATCTTGGTTGATAATGGAAGCTCGGCGAACATTCTTTTCCATCATGCAGTTAAGGAAATGAAAGTGCCCGAAGAGAGGATAGTTCGAAGCCAGACACCGCTGATCGGGTTTAATGGAGGAGTTCAAATGACAGTGGGAACCGTGACCTTGCCCACCTATTGCGGGGGAGTCCGGCATGACGTAGCGTTCATGATCATCGATGCTCCTAGCGCTTACAATGCGCTATTAGGACGACCGTGGCTTCACCAACTTAGGGCGGTTCCCTCCACGTATCATCAGTCGGTGAAGTTCCCAACTCCGGGCGGGGTGTGTACTATCAAAGGAGAACAGAGTGTGGCCAAGGAGTGCTACTATGCAAGCTTCAAGGCGGTATGTTCGCAGCAACATTACTCGCTGGAACCTGTCAAAGCAACGAGAGGCGAAGTAGAAGGGACGATAGAGGTAGAGCTAGATCCCGAAGATCCTTCCAAGAAAACAAACATAGGATCGGGACTCGACCCTACAGTTCGCGGTGAGCTCGTAGACTTCTTATCCAAGGAACGAGCAGTATTCGCCTGGTCCCACAAAGATATGGTGGGCATAGATCCAAAGGTGATGACCCATCAGCTTCAGATTGATGCGAATGCGAGGCCCGTACAACAACGAAGACGGAAGTTCTCCCCAGACAAAAATGAAGCTATAAACGATGAAATCCAAAAGTTGCTGGAGATCGGATCCGTCAGAGAAGTCAAGTATCCGACCTGGTTGGCCAACGTCGTTGTCGTCAAAAAGAAGAATGGAAAGAATCATGTGTGCGTCGATTATACCGATTTGAACAAAGCCTGCCCAAAGGATCCGTATCCCTTGCCACATATCGATAGTATTGTGAACGCCACTGCTGGGCATGAGCTGTTAAGCTTCATGGACGCCTTCTCCGGCTACAATCAGATTATGATGCATCCCGATGATCAAGAGAAAACTGCGTTTATGACTAATAGGGGAATTTATTGCTACAAAGTAATGCCATTCGGACTTAAAAATGCAGGATCGACCTATCAACGATTGGTGAACAGGATGTTTGAGCCACTTATCGGGAAGACCATGGAGGTATATATTGACGATATGTTGGTGAAATCCGGAAAGATAAGCGAGCATGTGCGAGACCTGACTCAAGCTTTCGATATCCTAAAGAAGTATAATATGAAGTTAAATCCTGCAAAGTGTACTTTTGGAGTTGCGTCAGGAAAGTTCCTAGGGTATATGGTGACCAGTCGAGGGATAGAGGCTGATCCGGTACAGATAAGAGCGATAAGGGATTTAGCGCATCCGCGAAGTCCGAAGGAAGTGCAGAAGTTAACTGGAAGGTTGGCGGCGCTGAGCCGATTCATATCAAGGTATTCCGACAAGACTCACAATTTCTTTCGGGTCTTGCGGAAAGGGAAAACTTTTGAATGGACCGAGGAGTGTGCAAAAGCTTTCGAGCAACTCAAGGAATATCTGTCGAGCCCGCCGCTGCTGTCTAAAGCCGATCAAGGCAAGCCCTTGTTGTTATACTTATCAGTTTCGGAACATGCCGTTGGATCGGTCCTAGTAAGGGAGTACCAGGGGAAGCAGCATCCTGTGTACTACGCTAGCAAGCCGTTGCTCGACATGGAGCGAAGATACACGGCCCTGGAGAAGTTGGCTTTGGCGTTGATCGTGGCATCACGAAAACTAAGGCCATATTTCGAGGCCCATAACATTAAAGTAGTTACATCGTACCCACTCCGGGGTGTATTCTCCAAACCCAGTCTGTCTGGAAGACTGTTGAAATGGGCGGTAGAGATCGGAGGATTCGGGGTTGAATTCGAACCCAGGACCACAATAAAGTCCCAAGTTCTAGCTGACTTCGTGGCAGAATTTTCAGCAAACCTGCAGATCGAAGCCGAGAAAGAGATCGCGCAGATAGGAATGTCGGGGTGCGGGCATGAGCCGTGGATCCTTGAGGTCGATGGATCCAGCAATATGAATGGAAGTGGTGTTGGATTGAAACTATGTAGTCCTTGGGGCGAACAGTTCGAGCGTGCAATTAGACTCAGCTTCGATACTACAAATAATGAAGCGGAGTATGAGGCCCTCGTGCGGGGAATGCAGTTGGCAAAAGAATTGGGTGTGCAGTGTCTGCAAGTACGTTGCGACTCGCAATTGGTGGTTTCCCAGGTGGATAATTAGTATCAAGTGAAAGAGCTGCGTTTAATGAAATATTACGAGATTGTTCGGCGAATTAGTGCTAACTTCGATAGTTTCGAAATAAAACATGTACCTAGAGAAGAAAATGCAGAGGTGGACGCATTGGCAAACTTAGCTTCCTCTCAGCATAGAAGGCAGGAGAGAGCAATACCTGTGACATGGGCAGATACGTCGATAATCCAGGACTACCACGAGGTAAATGAAATACAGCAATCCGGGACTTGGATAGACCCCATACGGCGCTATATCGAAGAAGGAGTGCTTCCGAAAGGAAAAGCAGAGGCTACTCGTGTAGCTCGTGCTGCTGCGAAGTATGTAATTTACGATGGTGATCTATATAGGAGGTCGCTGGAGGGTCCCCTCTTGAGGTGTGTTCACGACGGATCGACTTCTGTGGTGTTAATGGAAATCAATGAAGGAGATTGTGGAAGTCATCAAGGCGCGCGCACTCTCGCGCATAAGGTAATATCGGCAGGTTTCTATTGGTCGACTTTGCGAAAGGACGCGAGGGAATACGTGAGGAGTTGCGAGGCCTGTCAGAGGTTCGAAGTAACGGTGCAAAAGTATGCGGAGCCGCTCCATGCGACGGTACCCGTGTGGCCCTTCATGGCGTGGGGAATGGACATTGTAGGGAAACTTCCGAAGGGCGCAGGCCAGAAGGAATATTTACTTGTCGCGACCGATTATTTCATGAAATGGGTCGAAGCGGAAGCCTTCCGAAATGTGCGCAAGCCAGAGGTCATAAAGTTCCTCTGGACAAATATCTTGTGCCGATTTGGGGTACCGAAAGAAATCAGAACTGACAATGGTACGCAATTCACTGGGAGGAGAGTTCGGGAATTTTGCGATCAGTACGGAATAAAGCTAGTCTTTTCTACGCCACGATATCCCGAGGCAAACGGACAGGCCGAATCATCGAATAAGACTATTATGGCTACCTTAAAAAAGCGGTTGCACGCTCTGAAAACTGGATGGGTCGACGAACTCCCAGGAGTGTTATGGTCGTATCGAACCACACCTCGTGTGGCGACGGGGAGTACCCCTTTTGCCTTGGCCTACGGTGAAGAAGCGGTTATTCCCATCGAGATGAAAGCGAAAAGTTTACGGGTGGAGTTATGCGACGAAGTGTGTAATACGGACAAACTATTCAAAAATTTAGAGCTGATCGACGAAAAGAGAGATCGAACTTTAATAATGATGGCTCAACGTCGATCACAAGTAGAAAGGGTTTATAATCGGAAGCTCAGGTTGCGAACCTTTCGAGAAGGGGATTGGGTACTACGTAGAGTATTCCAGAATACCAAGGATAAGAGTGTGGGGAAGCTCGCACCGACCTGGGAAGGACCATATAAAGTGACACGGGTGGTTGGTCGAGGAGCATATCATTTAGAGGACTATGATGGCCGGGAAATAGCGAACAGCTGGAATGTGAGGCATCTAAAGAAGTATTACTTCTAAAGGCATAGCCCTATTCGAACGAGGGTGACCAGATAAGCATTCTAATTCGTCTATTCAATTTTATGTTTTGATTTCAGTATCCATACTAACTTGAGCGTCGGAGGGGCGATGCTTCGGCATCGCCCATCCTAACCATAAGATTCTCTGCGCAGGATAGTCAAGAATAAAAGCAAGAATAACAGAATTGCATGAGCGAAGAGAAAACAAACGAAAGATTGTTCGAAATTATAGTACCTATGCATCAATGCGAAAAGAAAAGATTGTTTGAAACAGAAAGAAAATGATTGTTCGACGACATATGAAAGCTCAAGCTTGAGTGTTCTGCTGCTGAAGGTTGTTATCCTGCCCTCCATCTTCTTGCTGCTTGGGGCTGCCGGAGTTGGGGTTTGGCTCGGACTGAGGGTTCTCATCCAGAATGCTCAGGTCGAGGTCTGGAAACTTGGAAGTTATCCTCCCCCTGACGTCCTGTTCGACCTGCTCGGCGAGAGTCTGTAAGTTCGACATGGCAGAGCAATAAGTATATTGGTGATGGAGCAAGAAATAAAGTCCGAAAGTGAGAGTATAAAGGTACCTCGTAAGTCTCGGCGAAGTGAGGAGTCTGGATGATGGATTCGAAGTCGAGGCCTTCTCCGGACTTGAGACGAGCTATTTCCTCCTGACTGCGCCTCAGCTCTTCCTCCTTGGTCGAGAGCTGCTCTTGCATGGCCTTTAGCCGGTCTCCTCTCATCTGAAGATCGCTGGAGAGCAAAGCGAAATCGGCATCATATTTCTTCTTCGAACTCTCAAGTTCGCCACGACATGCTTTCAGCTCCTCCTCGGCGGTGTGCGCTTTCACTGCAAGAGAGGCGGCGTTGCCTTCGGTTTCGTCAAGTTTGTCCTCGAGAGCAGCAGCTTTCTTCCTTTGAGCCTCGACCTCACCCCGCAGCATCAGGATCTCCTCCGCGCATTTATCTTCGAAGGCCTTGATCTCGCGGTGGATCTTATCGAACTCCATCGCATCCTGCATCCGAACCCATAGTGAAAGGCAAGCCATGTATAATGTTTACTAAAAAGAATGATACCTCCAGTTGACGCTGTTCGAAGCGGGCAAGCCTGTTGAAAAGCGCTCCAGCCATAGGATCTTGAGCGGGAGGATTAAGCAGCAACTTGCGAGCATGGACTAAGAATGAGTCCACCCTCGGATTAGCTGGGGCCGCCTGCACCTTGGCCAGAGACCTGTCCAGATTCTCCTTCGGGCCGGAATCCTTGTCCGAGGAGCGGTGGCGGCGATCGGAGGACCCGCCCTCCTTGTCCCTCTTACGGTCGGACTCTCTACGAGAAGAGTCCGCCTGAGAAATGTGAAGGGTGTCCTTCGGGGCTTCAGTAGGCTTCGGCGGGGGAGGTGGAGTTGGAAGACCGCTCGAAGTATTGGGCTTCTTAGGAGGATTCTCCTCCCGACGCTTCTGTTCGAGCTCTTCTCGAGCCTGTTTCTTCTCACGCATAGCTTGGGCAACTTGCTCGGCAGTAGGTCCTCGGCCCTTCATATTGTCCGGGAGGTCGTTGAGGTGGCAGTTGTGATCGAGAAAATGATGAGCAGTCACGAAGCGCCCGAGCTGTAACTTCGGCCACTCGCGATCGGTGCGACTGACGTCGTATGCCCGATCTACCCTTGCCTGTTCCGCCGAAGTGAGGACTGTCCTCTCGCGCACTGCAAATAAAAAGGAAAAGAATGATGTCAAATATGTGGATGATGGAAATAATCTCATAAAAAGAACACACTTATCGGGGTTCCGCCGTGGCTAAGGAATTTGGGGTTCGAGGGGTCGAGCTTAAGGAAAAAGAAGGTATTCCACCAATTCGGGGAATTCGTCGGAGGTTTCAGAACGAGGGGTGATCGACCCGTCTTCCATCTGATAAAGTAATAATAGTGTTTGTCCTGGCACTGGTTTATCCTGTACATACTGTGCCATTCTCGAACTGTGGGAAGGCCTAACCCGAGGTCCATCCATATCAAGAACATCCCTACTAGGTGGCACCAGCTATTGGGAGCCAATTGGAAGGGGGAAATGTTGTATGAGGCTAAAACTTCACTAAAGAAGGGGTGGATGGGAAGGCCAACTCCGTTCTCCATGGCCGCGGTATAGAAGGCTGTAAACCCAACGGGAGGGTCGAAACATCGGCGGTTCGATTTGGGACGAATGTATGTAGCGCCAAGACAAGGAACAGAGTCAGCCAAGGCGAGCATATCGTCCTTAGAAATCGATGAAATGGCCCCAAGCACCCTATGAGTACGCCATTTCTCCGGAAGCTCCCATCTGCCGACGACCGGGAGCTCGAAGGAAGTCTTTTCGCCAGTAGAACGACGGGCAGGCCCACTCATTTCGGCAACACTGGACAGTCCCTCAAGGCGGCGGATTGTCTCCGCAATCGACCGATCGTCCTCAGAATCGGACGATGAAGAGGGTTCATCGGGAACGTCGTCGATGATTTTCCTTTTCCCCCGACAGAGAGAAGATTCTGGGGCTTGGAAAATCAATCCCCAATCCGGTTGAGCGGATGGGTCAGATGGAGTCCTTTCAGGGGAAGGGGTGAAAGGCGGAGTCGGAATATGAGAATCGGAATCGTGGGCCATGGATATTTTTAAAACGAGAGCAGCGAGGATGAACGGGCAGGGGGCTAAAACCTAGATCGGAAACATAAACGGTCGAGAAGAAAATCAGAATCAAAACCCGAATGGCAGACGCACAAGGAAGTGGAGTAGATGAGAGACGAAATGCTATCGAATAAGCACGTATAGATAATGAAATAGGAGGAAGATACGTTACCTGAAGCGTGACCGGTGAAGAATCTGAACGGAGAAGATGAAGACGGAGAGGCGCTGAAAGGAGAGAATGCGAAATAGGGTTTTCGGGAAATGATTTTAAAGGGATGCACCCTTTCAAATTCCGGAGATTAACCCTTGATTTATGCGGAAATTACGCTACTGCCATTATAAGTTGGCGGGAGAATTTGGAACGACCTTTCGGTCTCTGGTATACCTCGAAACCATTAAACCTCGATGAAATTATACATCGATATATCGAGCACTGATTGTCCGAAGTATTCATTCCGATGAATCCATTAAAACCAGATGGCTTGAAAATGACAGCACCCCGAACTGTCGAAAATAAACGCGAATTATGGATTCGGGCCATAGTTCGCCGGCATTCATCGCTACTTTATGGAGTAGCATGAATCAGAAGCTATTCCCATAGGGGAATCGATGCTTCGAGCCGAGAGGATACCTAAGGGGTCCCAATGATCCGGATTTCTTCAGAGGAATTCGATGAGCCATACATCTGGGGATATTCAGAAAACGATACTTGACTCGTCAAAATTCCTTTCAGGAGGAACTTGGCAAGTCAAGGGGGCTATTGTTGAGGTCGATATTCAGAAGCCCAAAAACGGCCCAATAATTTAACCTGATTAAACGCCTTGGGCTCAAACTCTGGGTAAGGCCCACAATGATGGGTCGACAATAGAGCTCGACAACTGTGAGTCGAACTACAGGAATTCAAATCCATAGCTCGACATTTAAGGCGCGTTGAATTAGGGAGGAGCGGAACTCTTGAATGCAAAACGGACAAATCAACAATAAAAGCTCGGCAGAAAACATGGAATTCAAGCGATGAGCGTTATCTTGGGAATGGCTATATATATTTCTGGAAGGGCATAATCCGAGGAGGCTACACAAATCAAGAATTACTATCATACCTCGACAGAGCTCGATTCAGTTTATTTATCTCATATCTTATTCAGTTTTTCCTATTTCCATTCTATTGTATTCATTTTTGCAATCAAAAGCAATATTTCTGCCTACTTGCTGTAATTTTTAATTATTTACTATATCGTTAATTAAATTGATCTTGGGCTCCAATTCTACATAAAAACACCCACAACAATAACCATCCAACCATATTATATATCTATAATTATTTTACTGAAATTTATTTATTTTTTAATAAAAATAAAACAAGTAATTTCAAATATATATAACTTATAAAGCGATTATTAAAATAAAATTGATATAGATTAAATAAAAAACATAACTACTAGGAAATAAAATCACATTGCATAAAACAACACAAGTACTTGAAATAAGATTATCCTTATATATTATATAGAACTAGTTTTAACCATTCAATTAAAATAAATAAATATTAATTCCAATAAAAAAAATATACAAGTTAAATACCTTATCAAAATTTAACTAATATTTTATAACTACAAACATTGCATTTTAAATATGAGAATATATGAATTTAATAATAATGCACACAAAAATATATACACTTTAAATTTTGGTAGAGAATAGTATATATATTAGAGAATAATATATTTTCTTAAAGAAAATAATAATAATTAATTCGAAATAATTAATTCGGAATACTCATTGCTACAAAATAATTAATTTGGAATAATATATTTCCTACATATATTTTCTTAAAAATATCATCGATAAATATCACAATTTTGGTAGAGAATAGTATATATATATATATATATATATATATATATATATATATATATTTATATATATATATATATATTAGTCTCTATTTGTAGAGAATAAAAAATTGTAAATTTTGGTATATATTTTATTTATTTTTATTTTATTATTTAAAAGATATAACAATTTTAGTAAGATATTTATACAAATTAAATGACTAATAGAATAGTGACAAATGTCCTCATTTAATTGATTCATGATTAAACAATTAAAAAGTAATATATGTGGTACCCACAGATCTTTGTGGTC
Source organism: Plectranthus barbatus (assembly GCA_026898455.1). Classification (NCBI taxonomy): domain Eukaryota; kingdom Viridiplantae; phylum Streptophyta; class Magnoliopsida; order Lamiales; family Lamiaceae; genus Plectranthus; species Plectranthus barbatus. The sequence goes on along the minus strand of JAPKLW010000102.1, from coordinate 709,547 downwards.
TCATGTTGTTGCTGGTCGACCAATTTTTCTCAAATTTAAAGGATTTTCTTCATATTTTTTTAAAAAATACTGAGGTGACGGAAAACCTATGACGCAAAAGTTGCTAATATTTGTGGTCTAATGACGGGTATGGCAAATGGCAACCAGTGTGCTATATCACACCTATCTATATCTGGAAAGTGCATTGTTGGTGGACATTACTCGTAACTCACAATCCAATTATTTCAATAAAATGTGTAAAATATCCATTAAACACTAAAAAAAAAAAACAAATGTAACAATATTCCTCAACCTCCAAGTGCATATTGTAGAGAATAATGGAAGGCCACCCTTATTTAAATTGTGTAGCTTAATTTAAAATGAAAAAAGTTATGAAGTACAATATTTTTGTGAATGAAACCAACTTTAATATTGTATAGATATTTTTTAATCATAAAAACATATAATTAATTAAATTGTGAAAGTCGCTTAAAAGTACGTCATCAATATATTTTAATCGATCCTAAAAAGAATAGTATTTTGTAGCTGCTTTTATTTTTAATGCAAGCTATATTTAATTTAAAAGCCCATCGATTATGATATATGACGCCAACACCTACTTCAAGATTTCAACAAACAAACCGACCCTACCCGGCCCACATTGTTTATTTATTTTTCTTGTTTAGTTTTTTAAAAAATAGTTGAAAAAAATAGATATAATAATCATTTTCAAAAAATTTATGACGAGATTATTATGTTTTAAAAAATAAACTACAAATGTCATCTATCCAGCGCAGATAACGCCGGCACGGAGTTTGACGAGTTAACTGTTGGCCGGCGTAACGCCTTTCAACAGCTTCAAATTTGATTTAATGAAATTATTCCCCACTAATTAGAAAATTTACCATTCATACCATCATTTGGATATGAAAAGTCAAACGCCAGCATTTGATGTGGAAAAATCAAAATCTAGAATACACTTGTTAAGTTTTTTTAAAAAAAAGGAATCATACTTGTTAAGTTAATTCGTTGCGAATAGGTCATATCACATAAAATTCGACTGATTGTTTCAATTATAATTTGAAAAAGGGCAGATTCATACAGTAACACCGAAACCACAATTATCTTATTTTAATTTTCATTTTGGGTGTTTAGACTTTATAAATACGCGTTTGTTGCCTTCCTTTACGGGAAAAGGACAAAATTAATGGAAACCCGTTTTTAGGGCATTACTGGAAACGGAGGAGCGCGTTGAACATAAATGTGTTTTAAGAGAAAAAGAGAGGAGAATTGAGCTGTGATTTAGCTGTAAGTCTCTTTGGACTATTCACTCTCTCCCTCTCTCATTCACACAACACAACACAACACAATCCCAAGCCTCGAAACTATGGAAAAAGAGCACTAGAAAACACCCCTCCCCTCTCTCTACCTATCCCTCTCAACTCTCAAAGCATCACCACAGCCACCCAAATTCCAAGCTCAACTCTCATTTCTCCTCTTTATACTTCCCATTTTCCGCCAAGATCCCCGCCACATTTCGCGGAGGTTGACTAAAAATACAGCACGGAAAACCGAATTGAAGCTGCAGGTAGATGTCTGGTGTGAGATGAAGCAAAGGAATTGCCGTGGCTGTAGCTGCATTTCGTGGAACAGTATCGCGCTGCTGCTGCTGCTAGCTATCTTCTTCTCTTACTCGTGCCATTGTGTTGATGCATCGTCCGAGGTTCGAATCGATAGCAATGGCGGTCCGCTCACTGACGCTGAAGTTCGCTACATCGCTAAGCGGCAGCTGCTCTACTACTTAGATGAGTTTGGCGACCGAGGCGAGAATGTCACCGTCGATCCATCGCTTGTTTTCGAGAACTCTCGCCTCCGCGACGCCTACCGAGCTCTGCAGGCATGGAAGAAGGCCATTCTATCAGATCCATACAATCTCACCGGTGATTGGGTTGGATCTGATGTCTGCAACTACTCCTACGTGTTCTGCGCGCCGGCGCTTGACAATCCGGCAATCCGCACAGTCGCCGGCATTGATCTTAACCACGGCGATATCGCTGGTTATCTGCCGGAGGAGCTCGGACTTCTAAGGGATCTCGGCATTTTCCACATTAATTCCAACCGTTTCTGCGGCACCTTGCCGCAGAGATTTAAGAATTTGAAGACACTGTTCGAGCTCGACTTGAGCAACAACAGGTTTGCAGGAAAGTTTCCTTATGTTGTTTTGAGCTTGCCTAAGCTGATATATTTGGATATTCGGTTCAATGAGTTTGAAGGAACGGTGCCGCCGGAGCTGTTCGACAAGCCGTTGGATGCTATATTCATCAATCACAACAGATTCGCCTTCGAATTGCCGGATAACTTCGGGAATTCGCCGGTTTCGGTGATTGTGCTTGCGAACAACAAGTTCCACGGCTGCGTGCCGGCGAGTCTGGGTAACATGAGCAGGTTGAATGAGATTATATTGATGAATAACCAGCTGCGGTCGTGCTTGCCGCCGGAGATTGGGCTGCTGAAGAATCTGACGGTGCTTGATGTGAGCAGCAATGGATTGCTAGGGCCGCTGCCGGAGGCTATCGGAGGAATGGTGAGTCTGGAGCAGTTGAATGTGGCTAATAATATGCTATCCGGCGCTATTCCGCAGAACATTTGTAAGCTGCCGCGGCTGGAGAATTTCACAATAACAAATAACTTCTTCACCGGTGAGCCGCCGGTGTGCTTGGCATTGCCGGAGTTTGATGATAAGCGGAATTGCTTGCCCAATAGACCGGCTCAAAAATCCGCAGCTCTCTGTAAAGCGGTTTTGTCTAAGAAAATTCATTGCGGCGCATTCCGATGTCACCGCTTTATTCCTTCTCTTCCAGCTCCGCCACCTCCTTCACCGCCGGTCGTGGTTTATTCACCACCACCTGTTTATTCTCCTCCCCTGCCTTCGGTGTATTATCCGACTCCGCCATCACCTCCTCCACCTGTGTACTCTCCGCCTCCGCCTCCTCCATCGCCTTCTCCGCCACCACTATCACCTCCTCCACCTGTGTACTCTCCGCCCCCGCCTCCTCCGTCACCTCCACCGCCTTCTCCGCCACCCCCATCACCTCCTCCACCTGTATACTCTCCTCCGCCTCCTCCATCGCCTCCACCGCCTTCCCTGCCACCCCCACCTCCACCACCTCCTCCATCTGTGTACTCTCCACCACCACCTCCTCCGCCAGTGTCTCCGGCTCCGTTCCCTCCTTGCATACGGTCACCATCGCCGCCACCTCCTAGTTACCCACCACCTCCTCCGCCTGTGCGTTCACCTCCGCCACCAAGTCCTTATTACTATTACTCACCTCCACCGCCATCACATTCATCGCCTCCACCGCCGCCTGTTTACACACATGAATCTCCACCGCCTCCAATGCACTATCCACCTCACCCAACCTTTTCTCCACCACCACCGCCTTGTATAGAACCACCCCCACCACCACCCCCATGTCAAGAATACTCACCACCGCCCCCTTCTCCCCCTCCGCCTTATGTGTACAAGCCTCCACCATCACCTTCACCCCCTCCGCCACCTCCATACATCTACAGTTCACCTCCCCCTCCTCCATCGCCATCACCTCCACCTCCACCGCCAACTCCAGTTTATGAAGGACCTCTGCCTCCAATCACCGGAGTTTCATACGCATCCCCTCCTCCACCACCCTTTTATTGATTTGTTTTTTGGTTATTATTCCCGATACAGAAAAGAAAAGATGACTGCCATTAGTTATATTATTTAGATGTGGTTACGTCTCAGAGCTTGCCATTGTCAGTTGGCATTCATGATTCTCATTACTGGGATGAGCGGAATCCGAAACAGAAAAGGTAAAAAGGTACTAGGAGACAGTGGGAGAATGAGAGAGAGATTGGACTGTATAATTTATTATTGAGGATTCCTTGACGAATTTATTTTTAGTTGCCCTGTTGGGTGACCAAGAAGAACAGAAATCTCTATCACCAATATAGTATATTTGGAATTCGTTGTGATGGATGGTGAATTTGTGAAATAAAGTAGGTATAGGTGCATGTATCATAATCAGGAACCAGAACTGCTGCTGCTTCTTCTGCTGTTCCACTTCCAGCCCTAGCTTGTGAGTTTCTATTTTTATCATACTCTTTTCTTCTTTTATTGGATCATTATTATTTTCATTATACATTTGTATCTTTTGTAAATTTTGTTAAAAATTTATAAAGTATGGTTTGAGTTATCATTAAACTCTCAAGTTGATTATCAAGTGTTGAGGACCCAAATTATGTAATAGTATAATATGCATCATAATCCATGAAAGAAGCCCATGTATATATAAATATATATACTCTACTTGACCACATTGTCCGTTTCAGTGGACGCTCTCCGATTTCAAACCTCACTTTTCATTTTTTTTTTTTTAATTTTCACTTTTATGAGTTGCGTTTAATATAATCTTCACTTTTGTAAAACTTGATCGAGTCCGAAAGCAAACTCTTATTTATTTATTTTGAAACTGGAGTGCAATTAAATGATGAGGGAGACTTAATTGGAATACATAATTAATTAATTACAAATATAGCACTCAATCATGAGTATTTTGAGATTGAGACTGTAAAATATAGTTATAGTGAATGTCAATCTCCGAAATTGACGAGATTAAAGTATCATCATAACAATAACTTTTTAAGAAAAAAGGTGGCGTTTCTATCCAAAAAAAAAAAAAAAAAGTAGCGCTTGTAAAGTGTTTTTAATCGTTGAAGTAGGGACCTCTTTCTTACGAATGAAGTTTCAAATAATTACAAAAATAAAGTTGTGTATTTCTGTGCAAGAAATCATAAGCAGGTAGCATTTTTCTTTTTGTTTGTTCTGACTCAATTATCCATTATTAAAAAATGTATTTTCTCATACTCAATAATAGAATATTAATTTCACTCGTACTCTTTAATTATTTTGTCCGGTTAACCTAGGATAATTAAATCGGATGGAGAAGTATTTTCCTAGTGAGAAATGATGAGGGTTATGGGCAAACCTGAAAGTAGGGGTGGAAATAGGCTAGGCTACCCGACAGGAGCCTACGGCCCAGCCTACTTAAAGCCTACATAGGCTCGGTCTATCTCATTAAAAGGCCAGACTCGGGCTTCTTTAATGGCCTATATAATTAAACAGGCTTAGGCTCGAGCTTCAAATCCGGCCTTTCAAGCCTAACAGGCCGGTCTACTTAAATTATATATTATATAATTATTAGATATTTATTTATTATTGTATATAAAAAATTAAATTTATAATTTAATAGAACTTGAATATTTATACTAATAGTTTATATTCTAAAGTCTGAATTATATTCAAGAACTCATTTCAAGTTTGAAATAGATTTACATAGTTTTTCTTATTTTTATTAAGTTATATTATATATATATATATATATATATATATATATATAGAGTAGTGATCATATGAGAATAGTTTTTAGTATGAGAAATAAGAATAAATCTTAGCCTTTGATTTTGTGATTTCAACGCTCATGATCTATTTTACTCCGTGTGCAGTTTTCCTCGATTATCCTGCAATTTTGCAAAATTAAGGTTATTTTTGTAATTTTAGCTTTTTTTAAAAATCTGAAATAGTATCTCATTAGATTTTTTATTCCTTTCTTCGCGCGATTTGATTTCTTCTTCCTTCTTTGTTCGAATTGATTTATATTTCTTTTGTCGATTAGATTTTTTTCTTTGATTCTGGATTTCGCATTCGTGTTCGGTCTCGACGTTGTTAATTATGCATGAATATAGTTTAAAAAAAATTATTTTATTCAGATCGACGTTCATTTTTTCTATTATATTGTGCATCTTTAGTGTTAATTTTGTGCATTTTTGTATTTTAAATGTTCATTTATTCCTTCTTTGTTCGAATTGATTTATATTTCTTTTGTCGATCAGATTTTTTTTCTTTGTTTCTGGATTTCGCATTCGTGTCCGGTCTCGACGTTGTTAATTATGCATGAGTATAGTTTAAAAAAATTTGTTTTATTCAGATCGACGTTCATTTTTTCTATTATATTGTGCATCTTTAGTGTTAACTTTGTGCATTTTTGTACCTTACATGTTCATTTATTCTAAAGTGTGTTGATAAGATGGAGCATTTTAAGGGCATAGTTTTAAGAACTGTTGATGTTGGTATTGAGTTTTATAGAGACTACGCTCGTGTTGTTGCTTTGAAGAAGAAGATGTTTAATTTTTTTTAATTCGTATTTATGTAAAAATGAAGTAAATCGGGCTAAAAATGAAGTAAATTTGGCTAAAAATGAAGTAAATCGGGCTTAAAATGCAGGTTGCTGTTTGTGTTTGAGTATTTTTACAGTTTTAGCCTTTAAAGACTAAAACTGCACGATATTGGGGAAAAAATGCCGCGTTTTTCAATATGCTGAGAATGAATCATGTTCGTCGATTTGATGAGATGGACGCGCGAGATTTATTCTTATTTCTCATAGTAACTC
>JAPKLW010000102.1:663543-702983 GCA_026898455.1 Plectranthus barbatus | reverse complement strand
ATATATATATATATATATATATATATATCTACATATATTTAATTTATAAAACAAATAATGTATTTCTAATTTAAAAATATTTTTTAAAAAATTATTAAATAGGCTTAAATAGGCCTCAAGTAGGCTAGAAGCCCGGCCTATTTTACTAAAAAGGTCAGGCTAAGGCCTTTATAAAAGTCTATGATAGTAAATAGGTCAGGCTCAGACCTAGTGAATTTTTCGCAGGCCCAAGCCTATCGGAGCAAAGCCTACCTAAGTACGACCTATTTTCACCCCTACCTGAAACTGACAAGTAATAAGGAAAAAATTGGTTTGACTAATAAAAAGAAGTGGTGTAGGGAAATAGTCGTGGGGCAAAATCAAAATGAAATGGTGGCGCCTGTATTGGATCTCCCACTCGTTTATTTATTGCCCATCAAACTCAGCATGTGCTCATTCAAGTTTGCTTCTACTTCACATCATTTCCCTCTTCATTCCATCCACTCCACTCCACATTATCCTTCTTTCTCTCACTTTCCTTCTTTATTAGGAGTATTCTAATTCAATCTCATTCTTCCCAATCCCAATCTTCCTTCCTCAACTTCTAAGTTTCGGTGGCACTAACCCATATTTTCATCTCCCTCACATGTTATTCTCAACTGTTTTTATACTTCGCGTTAAGTTTTTTTTTTTCTTTTCCTTTTTATGTTTTTACATAGATGATTGATTGGTGTCTAAGTTACTTTCCCATTGCTTTAGAGAGGACTTGCTGTTGGAACTTGAAAATGTGAATCTGAAATAATGAGTACTGTTTGGCAAAAACTTGCGTTAGGCAGGCCTAAACGGTTTAGGCGGGTTTTATCCTACCCAAATGGGTTGACCCATCCCAAATAGGGTTTATTAATCCCAATTAGGGTATATTATATGAGTTTGGGCTTGGGTTAATAGATAAAACCCGCCTAAATCGTTTAGGCCTGCCTAACCCAAGACCTTCCCGTATTGTTTTGGAAATAAGTACAGTTTCACATAAAACCAATATCTTAATTTCAATAATATGATCATTGAAATAATGAGTATTGTTTTGTCCCTTGTTCGGGATGCAGTGATGAAAATCACTCTACTTATGAGGTTATGGATTCGAACTTCCATATGGACATTTAGAGTGTGTATTTAACTTAATGTAACAAAAAAATCGAAAAAGATTTGAGTTTTTTCTTTTTAAAATAGAATGTATCAATTTTAATCTCATATCATTCAAATATTTTAATTAAAACTCCAACCCATGACATAAAATACATAAAAGGAGCTTTGTTGTAGAAAAATCCATATTTCTCAACAGCAAAGAATTCGAGCTTCTTGGGCCCACGTCAGGTTATTGAGCCACAGCCCTTCATTTAGCCCAATCAGGCCCTAAACTCAATCAGCCCAACGTTGGGATGGAAGGCTTGAAACAATAATTTTATGACAGAGCCCAATGTTACACATTTCGGATTATTTTTGATCCAGGTTAGCATTCTTCGCTTCGCTTGTTTAAACTACTAGATTTACAATGCATTACATATTTAATATTTTATTTACTTATATTAATTGATCATAAAATTTTTTAAAAAATTAATATCAACTATTGATTTTTTAAGATGGATGGTATAGATTAATTTCTTATAAAATAAACTAAATTTTAACAAGGGATCCTTGTTGGTCCAAAAAATCAGAGTACAAATAATATATTGCACAACGGAAATGTTTTAATGATAGACTTGCACTTATCCAAACTGGTTATTCAGTGTCAGTTTGGGTTTTAAGTTCACATAGTTGATAGCGTGTTTTACAGCACATTATTCTGCAAGTGTACAGATTACTGCAGAGGCAAGTAATAAATTATCGAACTCAAGGATTGCAGGCTCGAAATACAATCAAGCACTAAAACATAGCTATCTTGCTACTATCTAGACGAACCGGTAAATGGCTTTGTTTATCTATACCTAGGCAATGTAGAAAAGCAATAATTAAAAAGACAATTAAATTTATTGAATTTAGAAAATATGGAGAAACTAGGATTCTAGAGTAATCAACTTTGAAAAACACTTAAACAATCATTTATGCAATTCGATTCCAATTTTAATTTCCAAATACGTGAGTTAACCTCAATTATCTTATCAGGTGATCCTCTCGAACTCTAAACCATAACTTGAAAATAAAAGACCCAGTGACTTCTCTCGGATGCGCAGGAGGACTTTTACTCTTGAATCCTTGATAAAAATCTTAGATTTTTAAAACCCTTCAATAGTTCAAATTCCTCTCGGATAATTGACCTATCAAATCTAATTGATCTGCGTCTTAATCGATGGTCTAGACCTCTCGGTTCAAAAACTACCAACTCAAATTACAATCGATGGCCAGTCTCAAGTGATTAATGAAAAGCTCATATATAATTAAAACGTAGATGGAAAAGAGAAATCAAATCACATAAACAATAGACTACTATTCATCAAGTTTCAAAACCCTAGAATCCACAATGAATTTAGTCAATCATGCTAAGTTCCATAATTACAGAGAAAAGAAGATACAAAAATAGAGAAAACATGGAAACCAAAAACTAGTAGTCTTCAATCCCAAGTCCTCAATCTTCGTTCTTCAAAATCTGCTCCGTTCTAGCTTTCTCTAAAGGTTCGTTGCTCAAAAATAAGGTCAAGGGTCGTTTTTTAGTCTTGGGAGCCTCTATTTATACTTATCTTCTTCAAACCCAAAAAGATATGGGATTTGGACCAGAAATTCGTCAAATTAACCCGATCGGCAACCCATAAAACACGATCGGCGATCGGGACTTGCAGCTGTGGGTCGCTTTAGTTGCACCGTAGGAAAAGTGGTGAAAATTACAAAAACGGTGACCCAAGAGCAAAAACGGCGATCGTCGTTTTTGTAATCTGGTCGCCGTTCTTGTCACGAAGGTGCACAGTCTCACGGTCTTGGCTATAACTTTTGCTCCCGAACTCCGATTGATCCGATTCCAGTTGCATTGGAAAGCTAACTCGAAGATTTATCTTTTGCCATGCTCTATTAGCTCTAATTCCATGTGTGGAGGAATTTGCGACTGCTTCTTCGAACATCAACTGCTTTCGGTACGGGTTTCTATTGAATTTTGGCCTAAAACGTATTAGGATTCAGTCTTTTCTCACTTCTTCCTCTTCCTGATGCAAACGAACATTGATTGGCTCTATGGTACTCAATCATATCCTATAAACAACTCAATTGTGCGTGAAACCAGCATAAACAACCCAAAACCACACCAAACGTAATGTTTTCTAAAAGATTATGAATACGGCACATAAATATCACTTAACGATCTAATCTAGGGCAAATAGTTAGCATATTCACATCAAGAAAATGTACAAAATGAGTGTTTATCAATAGTCGCTAAGTCAGTTTCAATATATACTTTAACACTTGATTATTGAGGTTTAAACTATGTTAACTGAAATGCAGAAAGCAATAAACAGCATAAGGATTAATAGTGGTTCAAACCCAAAAGGTCCTACGTCCATTATTCAAGCACAAGTCTGGAAATCCACTAAGTGATAGAAATAGAAGGTGCTTCCACGATCTATCGCTAGCTGAAGGATGTCTTGCCCTTCAGTCCACTAGCTCACTCGCCCGGTCCTCTACACGTTCTTCACTTCACAGCTTCTCGAAGTGTGGGCACACCACACAGCCTCCTCATTACCGGAACGAGGTCTTTAAAGTTCTCCCCGAAACTGTCAAGTTGGTGACTTAAACGCCCGTGAGATTCAAAGTATAGAGCATACTTGACTGTTGTGTTCTTTCTTAAAGAGAAAGAACACCAAGAATAACTTAAGAACTAAAAGTTCTGAGTCGCGTGTTCACGGAGGTGACACACACAAAGCTTTAAATAAGCCTCTAACTTGAGTCGAAAATTTTACAGAGTTTCGGCAAGCTCGAGAGTTCTGTGTTGGGTGTTTGAATCTCTGGAGATCCTTGAGTATTTATAGGCGAAGGGTTGAGATTCAAATTTATGGAGCCATTAGCCATGTCAGATGTTCGACCAACCCCATGTCTCTATTCTCTGCACGTGTAGGTAGCCTTTCCGGGAAATCCTGTACCTTCTCCCGCTTTTTTTGACTTCGACAGTGACTGTTAACCTTTTATCAAAACAACAACATGGTCAGTCCGAGGAATCCAGACTGATCAGTCCGAATAATCTAAACATAAGTCTTGGGCTTGCAGACTTTAAGGAATCTTCAATCCTTAAAGTTTGATCTTGTCAGTACCATTTCTCAGACGATTCTCTTTGTCTCTGTGCGCGGGGATTGGAATTAAGATTCCATGATGATATCGTCAGACTAGCAAGTGCATGCTGGCTGACGTCACAAGTCTGAATGTTGATCCCGAGACTAACAAGTTTGATACTCTGAGACTTGCGAGTTCCAGACTTGTCAGTCCCAAACTGATGAGTTCCAAAATTGATGAGATCCCAAACTTGTCAATCCCATACAGAACTTTCATTCTCTTTGAGTCATTTGCCATTCACACTAATTCTTCAGCCTGTCTTCGATCAACTTCAATTACAACTCAATAAAAAAAAACATTACAAGACTTTACATTTAAAAATGAATTTGAAGCTAATCTAGAGACAATCTAGACTGGTTAGACCAATAGATCTTGATCCTTTGACACACCAAAACTAAATAAATAAGGAAATTCTAACATCAAATTTCATAACAATTCCCCCTTTGGTGTGTTCAAATCCATATACACTATCTAAGTTGATCTATGAATCTATCAAACTACAAACTCATGGAAATTACCTCATTAGATTCAGCCTACTCTACTTAGGATCTTCCCCCTCAAACTGGGAGAGATAATGCTCGATTAAAATTTTCAAAGTAAGAATAGAGTCTAAATACAAATTAATGTTATCAGTTTGAAATGAAATGTGTTTCAACTTTCAACAATTTACTATAATTTGTAGAAAACTAGGGTCTAAATACAAATTAATTGATTTTTTATTATTTTTTACTACCTATAATAATGTAATTTTAATTTTAAAAATCTTATATCTATAATTGAATGTAAACCGAAAGAGACGTGTAAAATTAAAATAATAATGTTCAAACTTAATTTATCTTACAGAAATTATATAAACAATAATATTTAATATTAATACTTATTAGTTTATTTTTTATATAAAAAATTAAAACTATAGTATGTTGGCAAAGAAATTTAAACATGTGTTAGTTGTATGAAAAAATAGAAACTTAACAAATGAACTACAAATTATATTAATTAATTATAATATATATATACGGCCGGTCCGGCCAGTCTGAGTCTTCAAACCGTAACCAAACCAAATTTAACCGATTTCAAAATTTTCAAATCGTCAGTTTGAAAATTAAATTTTAAACCGGTCAAATTAATTCGATTTCGGCCAAACCATGAACACCTTTATTGTGCGAGCCGTTAAGCTTAATGGGCCTGGACCTCTGGGATCTGATCCAACAGAAATGAATCTCAAATTTTTATTGCTTGCATCAACAATTAACATAAAAATTATTAATCTTTAAATAAGCATAATTTCTCTAAACAAATATATATGACAATTAAATACAATGTTTTTTTGAAGTATAATTTATAAATTAAATAAACATAATTTTTTTTAAACTAATATAAATCATCAATTTTTTTAAAATGAATAATGTGTAATTATAAATTTAACATAAACTTAGGGGGCGTTTGGTTGGTGGGTTTCGGAATCAAGGAATGAAAATGATTCCGAAACCCACCGTTTGGTTGATGGATTTGGGAATGGGGGATGGGATTGATTCCCAAATATTCATTCCCCTCTAAGTTGGTGGGTTTCATACTCATTCCCAAATTCAATACCAAAATGATTATTTTTTTATTTTATAAGATTTTGTAATTATTTTTTATTAATTATTATATACTCCAATATTTTTCAATATAATAATTTATAATATTATTAATGTTATATATATATATATATATATATATTAATAAATTAATATATTTATAATATTATTAAAATAAATGGCGTTATTATATTATTATTATGCATTAATTAATAAATAATATTATTGAAAATATATTAATTATCATATATACAATAATTAATAATATTATTAATCTTATTATTTATTTCTTAGATTTTATTTCATATTATTTTATTATTTTATTTTTATAATATATTATAATAATAATATTATTAAACAATCTTTTATTTTATACTTTATAAAATAGATAATAAATTATTTATTTTTAATATAATAAATCTTTTTATTTTATTATTAAATTAATTATTATTTATATAATATTTTAATAATTTTCTAAACCTTTAAACTTAAAAAAAATTCATCAGATTTGAAAATGATTCCCAAATCATCTCATAAACCAAACACCAAGAATTGAGAATGATTCTCAAATCTAAACCAATATTCATTCCTTTTACTATCAAACCCATATCCATCGTTTCTACCTTATATCTTAAAACTCTACTCATTTTAACAAATACATTTATACATAATTCGTTATTTTCAATATATTTTAAAAAATATTAATATAACCTTTTTTTCTATACCTAAATGGCCAAGGACATCTTGTGGTGGTATTCAAATGACAAATGCATTTAACTACACTATTATGTATATGTGGCTGAAAGCCTCTCTAATAATATGTTTAATTAGTTTTTGAATGATTTAAATATATTAAACACAACTGCTTAACAACGAGATACATCTGAAAACCAACAAAATTCAATATAATTAATTATGATGTCTTAAAAAATACACGCAATTAGGATAGAATGCCACGAGGCTACCTAGATTTGAATTTCTAGCAAATTCCATCTCAGTTAATTATGACATAAAATCAGATTTTATTTCAAATCACGTATGCGCTTGCGATCATATACAATAGCCAAGTGTAATCTATATGCATTAATTTAGTGGGAAAAAAAAAGTATTTAAGAATATAATATATTGATTTTGAATCTGCAAAAATATTGAACCGAATTAATAATAATCCGATTCGTTAGTACAATAAAGAAAAAAAATAAGTAATACAATTATAATACTTTAAATTAAATAAAATTATATTAACAAGATTGACAACATTTAAATCTAATCACTATTAAATACTTGTAGAAAATAAAATAAAATATTTTTTGATTAATGGAGATCTGTATTCAATTCGATCAAAATCTGAGACTAATTGTTTCTTGTACTTATTGTGTCGACCTCGTAACGATCCAAAATTTATAAGCCATGTGTCGTGCCGACTGCCGAGTCGAAAAATTTATATCAATTTCATTTCAAATTTATAACAATATAAAAATCTAATGACATAAAATTGACATGGTTAATCAAACGACATTTCATCATTAAAAAAATTTATATATTACAAATTAGGTATATAATAGCATAATCAAACATATTTATTTACATTTCATTTTTAATATATTTAATATTTTATCCTTTATAAATCATCAATAATATTAAATACTTTTCAAAAGAATAAAAATTGCCAGAGCAATGAAAATGTTATAGAGCGGGGTTGCTATGATTTAAATTCTAGAGAGTATAGGTAATTTAATAAATAGACTTTTAAATCCATCTCTTTCGTTATTCAATATTACAATTGCATTTTTCTTTTACAGTTTCTACTCTTAATAATTAATACGTATGTTATAATTAATACTAAGTCGAAATGAATAACACAATTATAGATATTGGTATTAATAACTGAACTCATTTATTCTTTGATTGATTGAAGAATTCTGAGTTTATTGAATTATATAAAGTTTAAACTTTAAAGGGATACCCTCGACTAGTCTGACATATTAGATTTTTTATTATTATTTGGAAACTATTTGACTTTAAAATTAACACTTTAATTTTAAAATCTTTAGTTTACCTTCCTCAAAAGGTATGTATTTACAAATTTTTAGAACTTGAAAAAAAAAATTTAAAAATAAGACAAAGTAAGCCAAAAAGAATGTAAATATATGTAAACTTAAGATTTTTAAATTATATATGAAAATAAAAAATTAAATAAAATTTATTCATCATTATTTTGAAAGAAAAAGTTATTTATTTGTAAATTAATATCATATTCATGCTGAAATTGTACATGTTCTCATTATTAGAAAGATTTATCATTATTGTTACTATTAAATCATGAAAATATTACCTTTATAAAATTAATTATTTTATATTTCTTACTATTTTTAGCTAACGAGCTTGATCACGAGCTCACGAGTCGAATATAATGATGCTTAAGTTTGGTTCGTTTAATAAACAAGCTTCTCTAAACGAGCTCAGACAAGCTTCAATCGAGTCGAGATTCGAGTAACTTACGAACAATTTGGCTCATTTACCATACTACCTAAATCGCACCTTTAAGTTCTTAATGGCTAAAATTTCGATTGAAGTTCAGGCATTTAATTTTAGGGTTTATAATAATTTTGACTATTCACTTTTTAGCTAATAGTTAATTAATATTCACAATTTGTTGTTTTTTTAAAATTCACATATTTATCCAAAAATGTTAGTTAGAGCATATTATGTGATAGTCAATTTGTATTTTCATATTGTGATTAAAATAATTAAATACATTAACAAAGTCATAATAAATCACACTTTTAGGAAGTCATGAGTTTAGATCGTTCAACATTTTCTAGATTCAAATAACTAATGCATGACCATCAATATGAGACATTTCAAAAGAAAGCTCAAATTTGAAGTCAAGATTCACTAGAAATCTTAGTCGATGATATTAATATTACTCCCTCCGTCCCAGTTTAATTGTTCCATTACTAAAAAATGTATTTTTTTTCACACTCAATAATAAAATATTAATTTCAATCAACTTATTTTACACTCACATTCCTTGGTTATTGTGTCTGATCAACCCGAAATAATTAAACCGGAACGGAGGGAGTATTATATTTGATAAAATTTTACTTGTTAAATCATACAATTAAAAAAATTCAATACCAAACTCAGACAGCAGCTGCCACATAAAATGAAATTAAAAACATTAATAATGTAACTTTTCAAAACATCCAAATTGTCTGCATTTTAATGCAAACTATACCCTAATATTGTTTATTTATTAATTATAGTGTTAAATTGTAGTTGTACAATGTTGTGATTAATTATGTAAACAGCGATGGCAGGGGCGGAAATAAGGATTTGTGTAGGGGTATTATCGGCATGATAAAATGAAAACGGGTTCATTAATACGGAAGTTGAACGAGAGGCGGGAGGGCCAGGTAGGTTTTGTTTTTTTTTTTTAGTTTGATTTTCTTTCTTTTTATATTTTGTTTTTTTTTTTTCTTTCTATAAAAAAGGAGTTGCTGGAGGTAATTGCCTACCACCAACAAATGCGCTGTCTTCTCTCTCCTTCCCTCCCTCTCTCTCATCTTTTCTTCGAGATTTTTCCGTGCTGGTCGAAAAACCTCCCGAAAAGAAAAAGTTAGTTTACAAACTTTGGTATTAGCAACCGTTGGAATTTTGAAATAGAGAGAAGAAGGAAGGCAGTGATTGCGAACAGTGGACACTGCGCGGGTGTTGTGCGACGGTTTTTGCCCTTAGCCGATCAGACATTGATGGTTGCAATTATTTGATCGCATTGATTTATGTAGTTACGTTTGGTGGATTTTTATTTTTGGACTGTGGAGGTGCGTGTGGTTTGGTTTTCCATGGTTTGGTGGATTTCGTTTTTTTAATTTTCGTTTTTGGTTTTTGCTTGTTAATATCGAGATCCGGATGGTGGATTAGTCTTGCGTTTTGAGCTTCTCTATTGTGTTGGAATTTAATTGGGGTGCGGATTTTTTTGTTTTTTGTTTTTGTGGTTGAGTGTTCAGATCTGCTTTTGATTTATATTGGCTTTGGTCGATTATTATTTTGTTTATCGTTTGTGTTTATGCTTTGTTTGTTTCTGCGTATTGCAGACGCGTTTGTATTTCGTAATTATGTGGTTTGTTCATGGTGTAATCATTTACTTGATGCATCTCTATCGTGTTGTAAATTGTTATTACTCTCGAATTACGGCTGTCGGCTGGTAGCTGGGAGTCTTTGTGTTGGCATGAACAATGTTAATGCTCATTTAAATGCTCTCTTGCCCTTGACTTTCTGTTCTACTCAGTCATGTGAGTTTGCGCAGCGTTTCTCTAAACCTCCACTTGAGAAATGAATACAGAAACTGTGTAGAAATTAGGAAGTACTATATTCTGATTTGTTTTTTCGCATTGATTTTCAGGGAGGACATGCATTCTTGAAAGGATTTTGCTGATATATATTATATTTCGCCCTTTTCTGTTTGTGGTTGAATTACTTGTATTGAATTCGGCCCTTTCATTCACTTGATACATCATGGTTGCCACCGCTGCAACATCTGCATTTCTCCCAATACCTTCCCCAGCTTCGGACTCTGTTGGTAAAACAGCAGGAAAGGCTGTTGGAAGTGTCCCTACGAGTGTTGATGCTCGCTCAGTCAGTGCTAAGTCAAAATCCACATCGTCAGGCAGATTGCAGGTTAAGGCTAACGCACAAGCCCCTACCAAGGTCAACGGGACTAAGGTTGGCTCTCTGGATTCGCTGAAGACTGAAGATGTTTCACCTCCGCCGAGGACGTTCATCAACCAATTGCCTGACTGGAGCATGCTTCTTGCTGCCATTACTACAATCTTTTTGGCAGCGGAAAAGCAATGGATGATGCTTGATTGGAAACCAAAACGCGCCGATATGCTTGTTGATCCTTTTGGTTTGGGGCAGATTGTGCAAGATGGCTTTGTATTTCGCCAAAACTTCAGTATTAGGTCGTATGAAATAGGGGCTGATAGGACTGCTTCGGTAGAAACACTGATGAATCATTTGCAGGTAGAAGCTGGAATTCATTATCCGTAATTCTTTAACATGGTTTAGATGTTATGGATGCATCTCGTAAATGATTGCTTAATTTCTTCAGGAAACAGCTCTAAATCATGTGAAGAATGCTGGGTTGCTAGCTGATGGCTTTGGTTCAACACCAGAGATGTGCAAACGGAATTTGATATGGGTGGTTACTAAAATGCAGGTTCTTGTCGATCGCTATCCCACATGGTAAGATTTTGCTCACAAAACAGGTAGCAAAGTTAATTCATCATATTATCTGTTGGAGAAGTTTGAATGAGATTTTTAGTTAACCTGGTGGACTGCGGTGTGTCTGTCTTTCAGGGGTGATGTTGTTCAAGTAGATACCTGGGTAGCTGCATCTGGGAAAAATGGCATGCGTCGAGATTGGCTTGTGCGTGATAGCAACACGGGCGAGATATTAACTAGAGCTTCAAGGTTAGGAAATGTTTGATTAACCAAAGTAACATATGTGGTTTTCATGAAATATTAATGAAGTTTACTAAATGAAGCAGTTTTTTTGCTTCAAAGAACTAGATTGAGAATGAACGATGGGAAATTGAACTTATTGTGCTCTACTTGATTGAATTGGATTGAAATCAACTGACAAAGAATCCCGTAGCTAAACAATTTACTTCATTTTAGACTGTGATATCAATTTCCTGCTGATCTAGCTTCAGATTTTGAAATCTTGGTTTCATTAAATAATGGCAGTTTATGGGTAATGATGAATAAGGAGACACGGAGGTTATCCAAAATTCCAGATGAGGTTCGAGGAGAAATAGGTAGCTATTTTGTGGATTCGCCTCCTTTAGTGGATGATGATAGCAGGAAGCTGCCAAAACTTGATGAAAATTCCGCTGAGTATATTCATTCTGGTTTAACTGTAAGCAGCAGGCTATTTGTTGAAAATTTTATCCACTTTCCCACGATTATCAAGATATCAATTCTTGCTGGCCTTCCTTAATGTATATATATTTTGGTTTGCAGCCTAGATGGAGTGATCTTGATGTTAATCAACATGTGAATAATGTAAAATATGTTGGCTGGATTCTTGAGGTCAGCATTTCTTTGCCTTGCATTTGTTTTATACACCCATTGAAATTGAATTCCCTTCAAGCGCTTGGAACACATGAATGCTCTTGTCAAACTTGAATTGTGAAGATCTCATTAATCACGAGATGGGCATAGATCTGCACCACCACACCATTTAAGAGTTTTTTTTTTTTTTTTTTTTTCCAAATGCAGAGTGCTCCATTAGAAATCTTGGAGACTCATGAGCTAGCAGGCATGAGTCTGGAATACAGGAGGGAGTGCATGAGGGATAGTGTGCTGCAGTCCCTCACTTCAATTGTTGACGACTCATCGGTGCCTGGTTATGTGGAGTGCCAGCATCTGCTTCGATTGGAGGGCGGTGGTGAAATTGTCAAGGGACGGACCAGGTGGAGGGCCAAGCTCAGGCAGCTCCCGGAGGAGATGGAAAACGCATAATATAATTGGTGCCAAGTTGCCAGTACTAGTTGCTTGTTTGTTCTCTCATCCATTTGAATTTTGTCAAATCCCATGTAATATCCAGTCTAATTTATATGTTGCTTATTTTTTAATTCCTTTTGACGAAGAATGAATCAGTTTGAAGTCATTGTAAGTACGTCTCCTCCTTTCTGAATTGTATGATGCTTGGTTGGGCTATCATTTAGGTTCCAGTTAAAATTTAGTGAGTGAGTCAGTGATTCCTGTGGCTGTGGCTGTGGCTGCTATATACGGATCAGTAATCAATTGCCAACACGCCACCTTACTTACTACTGGGTGAAAAAAAATCTAGAGAAATACTCTACAATTTGTCATGTCTCTGTCTTCATTTCTCATCTCACCGGTTTCTTGTACCTATCGATTTATCATTCAATAAATATCAAAGCTTGTCAGGGTCTCTGCAACAAATTGACTGCACTGAATTCTATATTTTCAAATTATAATATTATTCTTACTTTGCATGCCACGACATCCTCTGAGAGCACTGTCAATAATGTTTTTTTTTTATATAAAAAATAATAATAAAAAAAAATAAATACTGAATTTGATGATTAATTGATTACCCAACTATATAATATGAATTATGAGGAAGAAAAGTAGTAGGAATTATATTCAAACTAGGCTTCTTCTTTTTGAGGTTAGGTGACCAAACTCAAATCTACTTATGTATCTATAGAAGCATGATTATTTGATTCACAGTCACCCCCTATACGAAATTGTTCCTCTATATGGAATAAAGTATGCTGTAGAGTCAATGCACTTTACATAATTGTTTCTTAGGTTATGAATCATAATTAAATGATGTCACCCAGCCTGTCCATCCTTCAACAAAGGACTGTACTTTTTTTTTAATAAAAGAAAAACAGTGGAGTTAGCTCCAAAATAAGTGATCACTAGCTTATCCAAGCAAGTACAAGCCTCCATTTTTATGAATATCACCAAAAAAAAAAAACAGCGAAAGGCTAATGTGTTATGAGCTGATCTGAGTTAAGCGGGGTTTATTTGAGCAGCTCGACTTGAATAAATTAGGCTGATTTTGGATTTATTTTGAGTCGACCTTGAGCAATTTATGAGTTGGCTTGAATCATTTTTACTCATGCTCAAAACAAATTATGGGATGATTTTGGTACTAGTTCAACTTCACTTGTCTTGATATATTGTTCATTTGTTAAAACCTTTGTTTAAGTACTCCACATATATTTGAATTGGTACTAAACAAGTTGAGTAATGATTTGCCCCAATTTAACTAATTTATCCTATCAAGCTTCAAGATTTATCATGCAATGTTTCAAGTATTTGGGGTTTAGGGTTTGTATTTGATTATTTCATTATTGAACTAAAACACCGCGCAATGTTTCAAAGCTGACGAGTTTTCTAAATTTAATGAACACTCCATATATTTTTATTAAAAGAATATCTTATTTATAAAAAATCTCAAATGTACTCGAATTCTTTCTTTTATAATAACAAAGTTAATTGAACACTTATTATATTTATTGCTAATTAAAATAAAATTATACAAAATAAAAACGTTATAGTATTTTAAATTAGTCTAGTGAATAAGTTTATGATAAATTCAAGAGTTGAATCTTATTAAGCTAAAATTTAACTAATTTACTTAAATAATCTTTTTTTTATTTTCGAGATATGGGTAAATTGACAATAGGTTATACCGTCTATAATGCTAGGCCTAAGCCTTCTTAAATCCAATAAAATAATTAATATGAAACTTGTAAGCTAATTTTATTATCACATCTTTCAATGTATCACATGAACACGTTACTTACAAATTGAATATAAAACTTAGGGGATTATATATTTACCTACTTCAAACATTATTGCTGATTTTGTGTATTTGAAAGCCATACTTCTTTCATTGACAAAGATAGAAAATTATATTTAATTTACGAAATAGGATATTAATACATAAAATCTATTGCAGAATGCAAATATATCCTAGAGACTACTAGAACATTTGTTACCCATAAAAATAATTGGAAACTGAAAAGATTTTCCATAAAGATTTCATTTATAAAATATTTTAAATGCAACTTTATGAAATTGAGCATTCATTCTTGTAATATTTCAAAAGAAGATTATAGTTTTTGGCTTTTGGGTTGGACAATTATTTATATGAAAAATGGAATTCTTTTTCTTTTTCTAATTATTATTTTTATATAATATTTAAATGAAGCTGGATGTTCGACACAACTTAAACTTATAATCAATTAATTATAGTAAAATGTTTAACCATTTGCGCTTAGTGATTAGGAAATAAAAGCGAATACATTAAAGATTCAGGAAAAATGGATTTATTGAAATTAGGACGGTGCATATGAAATAAGGCAAAAACTTGCGTTAGGCACGCCTAAACGGTTTAGGTGGGTTTTAATCATACTCAAATGAGTTTATCCATCCCAATAGGGTTTATTAATCCCCAAGGTTTGAGTTAGGTTAATGGATAAAATCCACCTAAACCATTTAGGCGTGCCTAACCTGAGATATTCCTATAAAATAAAAGATCACATATTTTTTTTTCTTTTTTCTTTTTAGCACAAAAGATAACTTTTTTAGTAAAGAAGGAAGGAGGGATGAATAGGGGATTTCAGGTCCAACCTCAGTTCCTGGAATTCTAGAAAGAAACTCACTTTCTCCTTTTGAGCTCTATCTACTTTTTTTAAAGAAAAAATTAAAAAAAATTATGTGTTACATCTCTTCCCTAATAACAAAGATTTCTTTCTCTCTCAGTATATAGGCATTTCAATTGTGTAATCTCTGTTAGATTCTTGAATTATCTTCTTCTTAAAATGGAAAATTTTACAAACAAATAAATATTTTATTGCAAAATATTACTTTCTTTATTCCATTGAAGTAGTCTTATTTTCACACTCATCAATAAAATATTAATTTAACTAAACTCACAATCTTTAATTCTCGTACAAAAAAGAAATGAGACTACTTTAATGAGACGGAGGTAGTAACAATTATCTCTAATTAAAACGCATCGTGGGGCTGCCAATCCCATGAGCCCGATGTAGTATGGCCCCCTGGTTCATCCCACCCTTTATTTAAAAAAACAAATAAACGAAAAAGGAAAAAAAAAAAAAAAAACTAAAGTTCCAAATTAGCTCACAAACTTCTAATGCCCAATTCATTAAATATGATATTTTTCTGTAGGATCTTCAAAGCCCAATCCAACATATTAATACATCCTACTACTACCCACATAAATTTAATAAACAGAGTAACAATTTCAAAACTTACATAATATAGCACTAGTAAATAAAGTCAATCCAACTTAAAGAAAAAAAAAAACATAATTTTGTTAAAACTTGATTGTTTTATGCATCACATTTCTAGTGATTGTACAAAAAATACATTCAATGAAACATTAATTTTTATTAATATGGAATAAATGTGATTTTCTAAAAAAATATTTTAATTATTTTCTGTACTGTAAGTTATCCTATAAATATTGAATTATATAGATAAATTCAAGAGATAATAAAAATAAATAGAGTCAATAAAAATGCACTATAATACACATAAAACTGAACTAAATGCATATACGAAATTTATTCGCACTTCTCATCATAATTTCTTTCTATATATATATATATATTGGCAAAGTTTTAGATGAGACGGTCTCATCATTTTTATTGTGAGACGAATTTAATGAAATGATGTATTTCTTTATTGCAAATGATGTTTAACCATTTTTATTGTGATATGAGTTTAATGAAATGATATATTTCTTTATTGCAAATGATGTATTTCTTTGTTGCAAATAATGTAATTCTTAAAAATGAAATGATGTATTTAACTTATGGCAAAAACTTGCGTTAGGCAGGCCTAAACGGTTTAGGCGGGTTTTATCCTACCCAAATGGGTTCACACATCCCAAATAGGGTATATTATATGGGTTTGGGCTTGGGTTAATGGATAAAACCCGCCTAAAGATTGAGTTAATGGATAAAACCCGCCTAAATCGTTTAGGCCTGCCTAACCCAAGACCTTCCCTTAACTTATTGAAATGATGTATTAAGGTCCGTCTCACAATAAAAAAATAGTGGGATCGTCTCTCAGGAGACCAACTCATATATATATATATATATATATATATATATATATATATGCTTAATTACACATGACTGCAACTGGAATAAACAAAACAATTAACCAATAGCTAATTCAATCTAGAAGTGCATATCAATTATCAAATAATTAAATTAAATGGTACATAAATTTAAATAAAACAAAAAAAGGGTGATATTTTCTATCCTCGAATTCATAACTACTCCCTCCGTCTCAAGTAAATTGTCCACATTTCTTTTTTCGTCTGTCCCACAATATTAGTCCACTTTCCTAAAATAGCAAATTCTCTACACTCATCAATAAAATATTCATCACACTAACTCCCACTACCACTCACATGCATTGGTTATCGTGCCCGGTCAAATGTGGACAATTTGACCGGGACGGAGGGAGTAATTCATAATCGGTAAAGCGTTACTCTGTATGAATCTGATATTAAGTCAAAGTTGATTGATGTAGGAAGCTTGCTTACTTTAATTCATTTTTCTTCCCTCTTTAATTTTGGGGCAGATGTAAATTATTTCATAGACAACCTCCTTCTAGACGACGGTGAATTAAAAATATTATATATTATTAGCACCTTCCCTTTTCTCATTTAATCTATATATATACTCCTGAAAATTAATCTCAATTTTTTTAAAAAAATATAATGCCCACACATTTTATCTATCTATGTACGCCTTTGACTGTTACAAACAGATGGTTGGCCACATTTCAACGTTATAAATGAACGTGGTTGGATATTAGTTCAGAATATTAATCTATACGAATTCATGTGTTATTTTGACTTCAGTGGCAATAATAATATACTACCAATTTAAAAAATTCAAGTTACTAAATAATTTATATGAGTCCTTATGATAGCGGCCTATAAGAAGTAAAATATTTGAATATTATACAACAGTTGGAACTATTTGCTCAAATCAATGTGGAATGTTTAATACAATTCCATTTGACACGCAACGTAAGAGTATTTTAACTTCGAACTATTATTGTATTACTCATATTAAAGTGGGTTAACTCTGATATCATGTTAGCATTTAAAAATTCTTCATGAAATTGGCTTATAAAGAAAAGTAGGTATGATTATTATATATTAACACGTATCATTTTTCCAAATCAACGTGGAACATTTAATATTCAGATTTGAAAAGACTCTTACATTGGGGATAAGGTACGATTAATTAATTTCTACATTGCCCTTAAAGAATCTCATATGTGATTATACACAGTTTCGAGGTTTTTAAAATAAAATTATATTTTGTTTATTGAATTTAAGAGTTTTAATTGTTAGAGTAGAATGTATAGAATGAAAGCAACGGGAAGAAGAGATGAGATAGGTGTGAGCACTGGTGGATAGGGGTATAATCGAACCGAGTCGAGTCGAGTAGTGTCGTGCTCAAGTTTGACTCGTTTAGTTTCGAGTCGAGCTTCGAGCTTTTTAATCGAATACTTTGATGTTCACGAACGTTATCGAGCCTAAACGAACTTTCTAAATTTAGAATATATTTAAGATTTTCATTATTATTTTGAAGAAAAAAGTTGTTTATTCCAAAAAAAAAATATCATATCATGCTCATATTCTAAATATTTTTATTATTAGATAGATTTATTATTATTATTACTCTTACTCTTAAATCATGAAAATATTATTTTATAAAAGTAATTATTTTATATTTCTTACTAATTTTAGCTAACGAGCCTGCTCACGAGTCGAATATTATAATGCTCAAGTTTGGTTCATTTAATAAACGAGCTTTACTAAATGAACTCGAACGAGCTTTTATCGAGTCGAGATCCGAGTAGCTCACGAACAGTTTGGTTCATTTACACCCCTACTGGTGGATGTAAGTAGAGGTTGGGAACTTGGGATGGGCAGTAATCCACTAAACATTTTAAAAAAAAAAAATTGTAATATGATGATATTATAATCATATGAGGTCATTTCATTTATGTAAGAGTTAAGAAAAAAAAAAAGCTGAGATTGAAGAAGAAGATTGTGTGAGAGACTAAGAAATAAGAACGGTAGGATTCTTTTTTAATAGTAAAATTTTACAGTTTTATATAATATTGAAATTAATTTAATGTATGAATTTATATATTTTATCATTAGGAGGAATGTTTTTACTTAAATAGATGATTTTTTGTTAAGTAAAATTCAATAAAGCATTCTCTAATAATTATTTCAGATTCCACTATTGAATGTGACAAATGAAAAATAAGAAGAGTTTATTATAGATAAAAATGGGGAAATCAAATAAAAAATGAACCCACCGTTAAGATCGCTTAATGTCTAAATATTCATTTAAAAAAAAAATTAATCGATCCAAGACCTAAAAGATAGTTTAATTATCAATTTAGGACTCGAAATATGATTTGACAAACCAGGACTCAAAAGATCAAATAATTTTCAATTTAGGACCTGACATTGAGGTCCTAGATTGAGAATTGTATGATCTTTCGGGTTTTGGATTGAGAATTTTTGTGATCATTTAGGTTCTGAATTAAAAATTAATTTTTCGGATCCTGAATCGATAATCAAACTATCTTTCGGATTTTAGATCGATAAAACTCCTTAAAAAATCATAGGTGAATTGAGGAATCGGTTCAGACTTCTTTAGGCGTCATAAAAAATGGATGATTGTAATATGTTTATACGTTACCCTATGATTTTATGAATGTTGATGCATGTTTCGACAAGGCACATCAATTTTTCATGTTGAAATTTTTTGTCGGTTATAAAATTTAAAAGATAGTTGATAAATTTGAAATAAAATTAATATTTTTAACATATATCTTAGAAATAAGTTTATGATATATTTTTAAAGAATCAAAATAATTTGTAACGAGAATAATTAAAAATGACGTGGAGCGGAGAGTGACACGTGGCAACGAGCGTGGACCAGAAGGTAAAGCCTCTGCCCGCAATTTCTGTCGTTACGGGAAGCATTTAGTGCTTTGCATTTGAGTACATGTACTCTGTGCTTGCGGGGTTGTACGCGACTTCTTTTCGATGGAGATATGCCAACAATTTCCACAGCACATGCAGTTTGGGTGAAAATAGAATACGCACTGCCCATAAATGCAAAACCCTTCAACCGTCTGATAACTCTTTGCCATTAATGCCACCCCAACTAACATTGCCACCCCCAATTCACCTTTTACTAGTACGCAACGCCGCATTCTCATGCTCCAATTATCCACACTGCTGCATTATTGCTGCTTCTTTACTTTTTTTTTTTCCTTTTTTTTTTCGGTTTCGTGAGCGTGGATGTGGAGTTCGGCGGAGAATCTGTCGGTGCGGTCGGAGTCGTTCAGGGAGGATGGGGGCGACGAGGAGGCGCTGCGGTGGGCGGCGCTGGAGCGGCTGCCGACGTACCGCCGCGTGAGGCGCGGCATTTTCCGGAACATGGTGGGTGACGCGAGGGAGATCGACGTGGACAAGATGCTCGCGGAAGAGCAGAGGATCGTTCTGGATCGGCTGGTTAACGCGGTTGATGATGACTGGGAGAAGCTCTTCTCTCGCGTACGACGCCGCTTTGACAGGTTTGTGCGCTGCTGCTGCTTCCTGTTCTTTCACTTTTTTTTCTCCTGGGTTAATTTTAATTGATTTTCCCGATTTGGTTATTAATTTAGGTTAATTTAATTGTATTTTTGATTGAGCATATTTTCGACTATATCGTGTACAATTACTTTTAAAGAAACAAAACCCTTGGCCCAATCCATAAATCCGCTTGCTAGTAAACACATTTCTTCATTTAAATCATGATAAATTATTTAAATGGAGAGAGAGAGAGAGAGAGAGGGGTGTTTTAGGCATAAATAAAATAGAACTCGAATTCTTGATCATAAGTTAAAAAAAATTCGGGCGGGTAGGATGGTAATTTATGTTTGAGTTTATTTTTGGGAGTTTCATTTAAATATATTAATGATTATGTGGGGTAATAGTTATATTTGTCTCAATGCTGTCTATTGGGAACATTCCATTTATAAAAAAAAAAAAATTAATTAAAGATGTCGAGAATTATGACCTATTCTATATTTAAAAATATCGTTTTGTTAGAATATCGGTTATAATGTATCTAACAAAATGATATTTTTCTTTCAAGATATTCCATTTTTCAATAACAATATTACCGTTGATAGTTTTGGTTTTGGCAACAATTTTGCGAGATCATCTTCATTCTCCAACATGCTGACCATTTTTATGAATTTTGAACGGTTTGAATTGCGATTATTTCTCAATTAAAAAGCATCAAAGATTCTGAAAGGCAAAAGCCATACAAATCTCGCAATATATGATGTGCATGTCTATTTGAAATATAATTCATTAATTCAAATTCATACACTTAGATGGCCAGATGCCCCCAAGGGCATCTCGAATCCATAACCTCTTGATAATAAGTTAAAACGCTTTTACCCCTACATCTCAAGTGAAGACATATGTGTCTAGTTGACTAAGTAGGCCTTTATTATCTCATACGGACACAATTGCTAGGCGCAAGTTGAATGCTATATTGGCGGATGCAGAATTGAGTTTCGTGAGAGCTCAACAACGAATTCATGGTATCGGCACCTTATCATTAAATTGAAGGCCATTATATAAACGAATTAATGGTATCAGCACCTTATCATTAAATTGGAAGCCATTACATATATATATGTATATATATATGTGTGTGTGTCTATATATACACACACATATATACATGCAATAAATAAGTCCGGCACCACCAAGTTCTTGGGTGGCGCTGTTCCATGATGCTCCGATAGGAGTTGGTACTAAAGGTGAGCAAGAAGTCGAAAAAATGAAAAATAGAATTGAACAAATTTTGACATTTTGAGTTCGCAATTTCAGTTTTCGATTGGGTGGTTTGTTTTAATTTAAAAGTTTATTTATTTGGTTGGGTTTGGTTTTTATCGCAAAAATCGAAAACCAAATTATATAAATATATTTATATTTTATTTTACTTTTTATTTATATTACTAATAATCTAACTGTATTCAAATATGGAATTGATTATTAATTTGTTTATTTTTATGTTTATATATTGGGAAAATAGGAAATGTATACCAATTTTTAAAAAGGATTCTATCCTAGTCTTTCTCCATTAGTGAATTATATTTACACTTTTACTTCTGTTAGAGAATTTGGTCATATGTTGATGACTCAACCGTTAAGTTAGTATCATGTGATATTGATGTGACATTGACTCATTGCCATATAATTGTCAAGTGGCATTTTCATTTTTAAATATTAATTTATTTATTAAATATTTTTATTTTGTAATTAATGTATTTTTTACTTATATATTCGTTTTTAGTATTTTTAAACGATATTTTTTTGAATGATATTTTAATAAATAAAGCATGTGTGTGTATGTTTGTAAATAATAATTATTTTTCTTAAAAATAAAAATATTATTGAAAGACAAGAGTATAAAAATAAAAACACATTAATTATCACATTCTAATATATTAAAGAAATTAAATTATCGTTCAAAATAAAATAAGCTAATCACTTAATGCCGCCAAAAACTAATTTCATTTAGTTTTACCACAATTAATTTTCTCTATGGCCATCAATTGCTTAAAAAATACTAATTAGTATTGTCAATACTTTTATTGATATTCATCTTAATTTTTCTATGAATAATTAATTTTTTATATTATAATTTAATAAATAATGTTTTTTATTTTTAATTAAACTATTATTATTATCTATATATATATCTTTTTTGTATTAAATTATTATAAAAACCGAAATATATCAATAAAGAATACATTAATTATGAAATTATTAAATATTATTAAAAATTTAAATTAATATTTAAAAAATAAAAATTCGATGTTGCAATTGTATGGCAGTGAGTCAGTGTCACATTAGCCAATTGGCACTTAACGGCTAAGTGAGGGACATGGGTCAAAGTTCCGAGCAAAGTGCGGGATATAATTCTCCCTTAATCTGGTTTATTTTCCTATTTTCCCTTATATATATTTTCCTTTATATTTGTGGAAACTTTAAAGATTTTGAGAATTTATTGTAATTATTATTATTTTAGTAAAAATCGTAAAAACCAAAATTGCTGCGAATACAGTATAATAATCCAGTTTGAAATTTTTCCTTATTCAGTTCGATTCGGTTTTTATTTTGTAGAGTTTTGATTTATTTACCATGCAAAACTAAATCGAATAACCGAATACTCACTCTTAGGTAAGACTTCACACGTAGACGGTTGAACCTAGTCTATGCGGCTAGATGGTTTAGATGGAGTCTAAGCGGTTTCAAGGCATACTTAATTGAACTTACTTTTTTATTTTTTGACAAATAGAATTTATTAATATAAGTAAATACAAATTGTATTTTTTAAGAAATATAAAATATTGGTAGCCTGGGCTGACTAAAATTATATACAAATTGTGTTCATTATATAAGTTTTACATAATTGAGAATTTTATATTGTCATGTTGTCTTATCTAACGAGTAACGAGTTTTCCTTATGACTTACAAGTATTCATCGAATACTATCAAGCTCAAGTTTAAGTTATTTAATTGATGAGCTTCACTAACGAGTTTGAATGAACTATTCATTCGAGATCCGTGTAGCTTAAGAGTAATTTCATATACAAGCCTAACTGTACATTAATATTTAATGACTGTTAATGCCTCAACTTTGGAGTTCTGTTGTGCCCAAACATAAGGATGTGATTTCTAATTTTATATATGTTTTATGTCCATAACATATTATTACAGAGTTGATATGGAATTCCCAAAGGTTGAAGTTAGATTTCACCATTTGACAGTTGCATCATCTGTTCACATTGGTAGTAGAGCTCTGCCTACAATTTCAAATTTTGTCATCAACATGGCTGAGGTACGAACCATCTCGACTTAGTTCTGATTGATTCTCTTTGAAGTATCTGAATTTTCTCACTTTCGCAATTATTTCAGGCTTTACTCAGGCAGCTAAGAATATATTCTGGTGACAGAAGAAAGCTAACAATTTTAGATGACATTAGCGGGATAATCCGACCAGGAAGGCATGCATTTAGTTTTTTTTGCGCTAGTATATATAGTGTAATTTGCTCATGTATCTTATTTTATGCTTTTGTGTTCTAGATTAACATTATTATTAGGTCCACCAAGCTCAGGAAAGAGTACCCTGTTATTAGCTCTAGCTGGACAGCTCAAGTCTGATCTTAAGGTACAACAGTTTCTTAATACTGTACTTTTTTTTAATGGATATACAGGCATCTGTCTGAATGCTACTCAAAAGGTTTAACATGCTGAAGCTCTGATCTTTAAGGTTTCAGGTAGAGTAACCTATAATGGACATGGTCTTAAAGAATTTGTGCCCCAAAGAACATCTGCTTATGTAAGTCAGCAAGATTGGCATGTTGCTGAGATGACAGTAAGAGAAACGCTGGACCTTTCAGCACGTTGCCAGGGTGTTGGTTATAAATATGGTAAGAGCGACATACATCTGTCAGCATACTCTAGGTTTGCAGGATTGTGATATTTCAAATTGCACCAGATATGCTTTTGGAACTTTCAAGAGAAGAGAAGTTTTCTGGAATTAAGCCTGATGAAGATCTTGACATTTTCATGAAGGTGCATGGATTTTGAAGGACTATCTATATTTCTATGCTTGATTCTCTTAGCTTGTCATTAAGTATTGCGACAAAATATGCTAATAAATCCAACATTTTCAAGTTAATATACCTGATTGGAAGTCAGCTTTTCTGATCTGAATAGACATGTCACATCAGTATTGCATTTGTTTTCATTCATCAGGCATTGTCTTTGGCGGGGAAGGATACAGGCCTTTTGGTGGAGTACATTTTGAAGGTATTTTCAGAATGAATGTATTGTTGTGCATGGCTTCTCTTTAAATACTAAAATCTATCCTTGTATTTTAAGTTATCCAAATCTATCTTCTAAAATTGCAGTATTCTCAAATCTATCCTCGAATTCTATTGCAGTATTTTCTGAAAACTGCAATTAAAATCTAACTAAGAAAACTCATCCACGAATTTCCTTATCCCTTCTTTGATGTGCTCTCACTTGTGTGTACAATAGCCAGTCAGTTCGACACCAGAACCATTCTGTCTAGTTGAGACATTGTATTGACAAATGTCTCTTAAAGATTTTAGGATTGAATGTCTGTGCTGACACCCTTGTTGGAGATGAAATGATTAAAGGGATCTCTGGTGGTCAGAAAAAGCGCCTGACAACAGGTACATGGGGTAAAATTGGGTTCTGGGTTAAAGCAAGTAAATTATGTGACTATTAAAACTCACTTAGCTGATCCTTTTCCAGGTGAAATATTAGTGGGACCATCAAGAGTGCAATTCATGGATGAGATATCAAATGGTCTTGATAGTTCAACAACTTACCAAATCATCAAGTATCTCAGGCATTCAACCCAAGCACTTGAAGGAACCACTGTGATTTCTCTGCTTCAACCAGCACCTGAAACGTACGAGTTATTTGATGACATTATTCTCTTGTCTGAGGGGAAAATTGTATACCAGGGACCTCGCGATGCTGTCCTTCAGTTCTTTGCATATATGGGTTTCCGCTGTCCTGAGCGGAAAAATGTTGCAGACTTCCTTCAAGAAGTATGATAAAGATTGCCTTTGTGTTGACCTCTATAACTTTTTTTTTTTTTGCTCAAGGTGTTTCCTTTTTGTAGGTTGTTTCGAGGAAGGATCAAGAACAGTATTGGGCATTGGTGGATCAGCCTTACAGATACATACCTGTAGTCAGATTTGCTGAAGCTTTTCGCTCATACAACATTGGAAAGAGTCTATCAGATGAGATGAACATCCCATATGATAAGCGCTATAGCCACCCTGCAGCCTTATCATCTTCTAGATATGGGGTCAAAAAGATGGATCTTTTGAAAACCAACTTTCACTGGCAGTTGCTGCTTATGAAGCGCAACATGTTTATCTATGTTTTTAAATTTGTACAGGTAATATCATCATGAATTTTCAACCTATACAAATTATGATCTCAGATGATAAACAAGGTTGTTGAGCATGATTTGATTCATCAGCAATATATGAACTCTATTAACTAAAATGATGCACCCAACAATTTTATGTATTATTTGCTGATGCATGCATGCAACTGGTTCATTCCAGATGCTTTTGGTAGCTCTGATAACCATGAGTGTCTTCTGTCGGACTACAATGCATCATGACACAATTGATGATGGAGGACTTTATTTAGGGGAATTGTATTTTTCGATGGTGATTATGCTTTTCAATGGCTTCACCGAGGTTTCCATGTTGGTGGCCAAGCTTCCGATTCTTTACAAGCACAGGGACTTGCACTTCTACCCTTGTTGGGCATATACAATGCCTGCATGGCTCTTGAGTGTTCCAACGTCACTGATAGAATCTGGTTTCTGGGTGGGAGTAACATACTACGTGGTTGGATTTGATCCGAACATTACCAGGTGAACCTAGTTCTTAAGATTTTTCTAGGTGATGATGATTTATGTATGAAGAATCTATGTTAATATTTGACACTGCAGATTCCTTCGGCAGTTTCTACTATACTTCTTTCTCAACCAAATGGCTCTAGCTCTATTTCGTCTGATGGGTTCTTTGGGTCGTAACATGATTGTAGCAAATACTTTTGGATCTTTTGCTATGTTGATAGTCATGGCTCTTGGGGGCTACATCATTTCTAGAGGTAAATTGATCTTGATGGAACAATGTTGCCTATTATTCTCTTGAATGTCACTAGATTCAATCTTAACGTGTCTTTGGCAGATAGTATTCCTAAATGGTGGATCTGGGGATATTGGATTTCTCCATTAATGTATGCTCAAAATGCTGCAAGTGTGAATGAATTTCTAGGGCATTCCTGGGACAAGGTACACATTATATAATTGGCACTTACTCATTGCAATAACTTTTGAGATATGTATTAATTAGTTTGCCAAAAGATATGCGGAGAAATGAAAGAAAGTTCTTTCTAACTTCTTGTCTATGTAGATAACTGGGGATAACACTACACTAGGCCTTGCCCTGCTAAAATCCCGCAGTTTGTTCCCACAAAGTTACTGGTACTGGATTGGGATAGGTGCTTTGATCGGCTATACCATCTTATTCAATGTCCTTTTCACATTATTTCTCTCAATACTAAATCGTGAGTCTACTGTCATTATTTTTCCCACTTCTGTATTTTAGAAACAATTAGCCTCCTTACAGTTACTTTCTCCTTTTCCATTCTGTTATTTTTACATATCCTGAAGCTCTGGGGAAACGTCAAGCTGTTGTTTCTAAGGAAGAGCTCGATGACAGGGAGCAGACGCGGAAAGGAGAACCTGTTGTCAAACAGCTCAGAGATTTTTTACAGTACTCAGGGTCATTTGCTAGTAAGAAAATTTCTATATTATGCCATCCTTTACGGATGCAGACATAATTTTGTTTGTTCTCCCCTGCATGAGGCTAGTTTCCATTACATGGTTACCACTAGTTTTGTAATGTAGTAACTTCTATTTTTACTTCACTACTCAGAGAAAAGCTTTAAAACAAAAGGCATGGTGCTTCCTTTTGAGCCACTTTCTATGGCCTTCAGCAACATCAGTTATTATGTGGATGTGCCTATAGTGAGTGCACCCTCCGTTGATTTTCAATTTTTGTTTTCTGTATAATATGTTTCCTCATAATATATTGTGCCTCAATATGATTCAGGAACTGAAGCAGCAGGGCATATCAGCAGAAAAATTGCAATTATTGAATAACATCACCGGGGCATTCAGGCCTGGTGTGCTAACTGCACTAGTTGGAGTCAGTGGTGCTGGAAAGACCACCCTTATGGATGTATTAGCAGGTAGAAAGACAGGTGGAGTTATAGAAGGAAACATCAGTGTATCTGGATATCCAAAGAAGCAAGAGACATTTGCCAGAATATCAGGATACTGTGAGCAAAATGATATTCATTCTCCCTGTTTAACCATTCATGAATCACTTTCGTTCTCTGCTTGGTTGCGGTTGCCATGTGATATCGACTTGGAAACCCAAAAGGTATAGTACCATGGTTGCTGGTGTTATTACATCTGGACATCATACTCATGCATATACTCATTTTCAGGCATTTGTTGATGAGGTGATGGAGCTTGTGGAGCTCATTCCTTTGAAAGGAGCCTTGATAGGTCTACCAGGGGTTGATGGTTTATCAACTGAGCAACGAAAACGCCTTACTATTGCCGTTGAACTTGTAGCGAACCCTTCTATAGTATTTATGGATGAACCCACATCAGGGTTGGATGCACGAGCTGCAGCAATTGTCATGAGGACAGTCCGGAATATTGTTAATACAGGAAGAACAATAGTTTGCACGATTCATCAACCCAGTATCGACATATTCGAATCATTTGATGAGGTTCTTCTTTTCTTCATTTTAATAAAGCAGTGTAGTCTTCACTGCTAATTTAACATATTGGTGCTTTTGAGAGCTCTGGTATGAGTAATATAGCGATCTCACTTTATGCTTGCAGCTATTATTAATGAAGCGGGGAGGGCAGCTCATTTATGCTGGTCCACTCGGTCCCAAGTCTACCACACTGATTGAGTATCTCGAGGTTTGATCATTGAACATTGCACTTTGATCTGATGATGCTGTCGTCGACATCAAGTTAACATTTTCAAATATATTGTCCTGTACACCTGTTGTTTAGGCAATAGATGGTGTAGCAAAGATCAGGCCTGGATATAATCCAGCTACATGGATGCTAGAGGTTACATCTTCAGCAGAGGAAAATCGTCTGGGAATTGATTTTGCTGAAATTTATAGAAACTCAGACATATACAAGTATGCAAACAGGGGATACAGTTTTGTCTAAATTGTTTCATGTTTTGTGGCATTTATATAATCCTCACAAAGTGTATGTCTCTTTTTGTTTCAGGTTTAATAAACGTGTAGTTGAGAGGTTAAGCAAGCCAAGTGTGGACTCAAAAGATCTTTATTTTCCTACGAAGTATTCACGGCCATATTTTGATCAATTTGTGACTTGCCTCTGGAAGCAGCAGCTATCTTACTGGCGAAACCCACAATACACTGCAGTTCGGTTCTTCTACACTGTCATAATATCACTGATGCTGGGAACTATTTGTTGGGACTTTGGTTCCAAAAGGTTTGCTTTTAACACTTAATTATCATTTATTTTTTTGGAAGGTGAAACTTATATGTTCTTTCATCAAGTTTTCAAGCATGGTTAAGCTATTTTAGTTCTCCACATCAGGCATGTAAAACATCGCTTAGTACTTAGAAAGAACCAATCGAACCAAACGTGTTGTACTTGTAGCCTTAGCCCTGAGTAGGTGAGAGACCCGAAGTCGAACCCTCTAGAATTGCAATTTAATACTGTAACTCAACTACAAAAGAAAATAAAAATGCATTACATTTTTGCTTTTTTCTTATGTACACTATATCTTACAGATTTTGCTTTTCAATGCATCACAGGGATTCACAGCAGGACATTTTTAACGCGATGGGATCACTGTATGCAGCAGTGCTGTTCATTGGAATTACAAACGCCACTGCTGTTCAACCAGTTGTTTCTGTTGAAAGATTTGTTTCATACAGAGAGAGAGCAGCTGGAACATATTCAGCTTTGCCATTTGCATTTGCTCAGGTGTTGCTTCTCAAACTCTTATCTCAGTTTGCTTGCCTTTCCGCCGGATCCCTAAACAACGGTTTCTCTGCTGCAGGTCACGGTTGAGCTTCCTTATGTATTGACGCAGACACTAATTTACAGCACAATATTTTACTCAATGGCCTCGTTCGAGTGGAAGGTCTCGAAATTTTTGTGGTACATCTTTTTCATGTACTTCACAATGCTGTATTTCACCTTCTACGGCATGATGACTACTGCTGTGACGCCCAACCACAACGTGGCTGCCATCATAGCTGCCCCTTTCTACATGCTGTGGAATCTCTTCAGCGGATTCATGATTCCTCATAAGGTAACAACACTATACATAACAGAAACTTGATGAGTTTACTGCAGGAGTAATTCAAATATGAAAATGCGCTCTTGTTTGCTGCAGAGAATCCCTGTGTGGTGGAGATGGTACTACTGGGCAAACCCTGTGGCTTGGAGTCTATACGGCCTGGTTGCTTCTCAATACGGAGACAGTGAAACACTCGTGAAACTTTCTGATGGAGTTCAAACGCTGCCAACAAAGGTTTTACTTAGGATTGTTTTCGGGTACAGGCACGATTTCATTGGCATTGCAGGCGTCATGGTGGTGGGATTCTGCCTGCTATTTGCTGTGATTTTCGCGTTCGCGATCAAATCTTTCAACTTCCAGAGGAGGTGATTTGCAGGAGGTTGATCAGGTCATTTTACAGAAATATATTGTAAATTTTGTATCATTCATTGCATTTCATATAGAAACTACATGAAATAGTAGATTTGCAAAAAAGATTCAAGTGTTGGTTGGAGTAGCATCCAATTAACCACATTAGAATAGAAATAGGTCCAAAACTTAAAAGTGCATACGCATTTGTATAACAAGTATCTCATTAAATTTACCTTTTATTTTTATTACTATTCTTGGACACAGTTACCTACCAGTAGGGGTGAGCAAACCAAATCAATCTGTCGGGTTTCGGGCAGTTTGGGTCGCGTTGAAAGCATATGTGGCTTCGATTTGGGTTGGATTTTAAAAAAAATTTGGGTTATTAGTTCGGTTATAATTAACCCAACTCGAAAATATATATATATATACATATATATATAGGGATGCGATCCAGTGAGAATCACTCTTACCATAAGAAATAAGAATCAATCCTCGTCATTGATTTTGATGAATGAACGCTCAGGATTTTACTAAAATTTTCGGTCATTATATCTCAAAAAACCTGCATTATAGGGTATTTTTGTCATTTTGTACTTATTTAAGATTCTGTTTGCATATTCTATCTCGACATTCATTATATATCTAACAAACATGCATTATATACCTAAGAAACATGCATTATATACCTAGGAAACATGCATTATACACCTAACATTCATTATATACCTAACAAACATCTTCCTGCGTTATAATATGGTATTATTCCTATTTTAGAACAATATTATTATCATTATACGACATTACTTCCTCTATTATATATAATATTACTTTTATTTTAGAGAAAAATTATATTACCTTCATTATAATGTATATGTTATTACTATATAATAACAAGTGTAAATATAATGATGAATGATGATTTCGCTGAAATAAACATGTTGCATTTTATCTATCATATTCTGCATTATATACTATAACTTCATTCATTATATTGTACAATTGCATTCATTATATAAGAATTTGTGTACTGTTACGAGAATTATGGATGTTATACATGATATTACTTTTTTTTTTTGAAAATTATATTACTTTCATTATAATGCATATGTTATTACTATATAATAAATAACAAGTGCAAATATAATGATGAATGATGATTTCGCTGAAAAAATATGTTGCATTTTATCTATCATATTTTGAATTATATAATATAATTTCAAGCATTATATTGTGCTATTGTATTCATTATATAACTTCATGCATTATATTGACTTCGACATGCATTATATACCTAGCAAACATTCATTATATACCGAACAAACATGCATTATATAATATAGTAATATACATTTACATAATATAACAAAAAATACACAATTAAAAACTAGTAATATATACAACTATGATATTATCTACAGTATGCAAAGATAATAAATTTTAATTTTATTTTTTTTTATCTTGCAGAAAAAAGTTATTGCAATTTATCTATCATATTCTGCATTATATAATATAACTTCATGCATTATATTGTGCAACTCCGTTCATTATATAAGAATTCGTGTACTGTTACGAGAATTATGCATATAATCACTAATTTTCATTTTTTACGATGATTTTTAAATCGAAACACATGCAATAGGAATTTCGTTTGAAAGATAATTAAATTACCTTTAATTTGATATATGATACATTAAAAAATAATCAAAATCGAAGGAGATATGATCATTTAAATATTTAGGATGATTTTAGAGGAGAGAGAAAAAATATTACAAAATTACCCTTTAATGCATGTTTCACTACACTATAATGCAGACGAGATATATTTAATCTTGAGCGTTGGATCATCAATTAGATGGCCGAGATTAGTTCTTATTTTCACATGGTAAGGAGAGTTCTCATATGATCACTCCCCTATATATATATATATATTCTATAATTATATATAATTTTGTATATTCAATTAATTTATATCAGTTAAATTATAAAACTTAAATTACAAATTTAAAATGTACAACTTATAATTTACAAACCCTACTTAATCAAATATTCAAATCGGTACTCAGTTGTTGCACTCGAGACCCACCCCGCCTCTCACAGTCACACCGCCCCTCCCCTCACGAGCCTAGTTTCTGTCACGTACTCCAATGTGACCATCGTTGTTTGGTGGCTTGTTGCTTCACGCCCTCACAACCTTGCTCACCCTCACACCTCAGTCCATCTTCCTCATGACCTCACGCATTGCGCCGGCTATTAATTCTTAATAAAGATAAAGATTGTTGTGAAATAAATGATTGCACATACGAAAAACAAACAGAAAAATAAACGACACAAATAATTATAGTAGTTCGAACGTAAGCTCTACGTCCACTCTTCAAGTCTTACGGTGTTGATTTTATTATGGTGGAGAGCATACAAAAAATGAACAAGTTACAATGATGGTAAGCAGAGATATTTTTAGGGAGAGATTCCTAAATACATAAGGAATATAAATCTAGATATGGTAAGATATATCTAAATCCTAATCTATCTTAAATAGATTTAATTTATATTCAAATCTAATATTGATAATGATAAATCTTGTTCAACAAGGAAACAAGATACATACCATATCTTTCTCATATCTGGCCAACTCGAACAGCTCCTCAAGTTTCTCGACCTACATGTGCTTGAATCACTTCTTCGAACTAGTCTCCTTCAATCCACTCGAACTACTTCTCGAGTTATATTGAGACTACTTCACCGTGCTCCCCATCAGAGTGTAAATCCCATCCATTCGAGCTTCTTCCATCAAGACCAATGATCCTTTGCAAATCTTCAAGGTCCCAACTTCCATCTTGATTGTGCAACTCAGTTCATCGAGCATCCCAAAGAGATCAAATTTCTCTTGAGCTCTGGAACATACCTTACACCTCGAAGTATTCTTTTGGTATTATCATGCATCTTAATCCTCACCAAACTCATTTCAACCACCTTGTATGGTTTATTGTTACCCAAAAGAACATTCAAAGTTCTCCTGCTCCTCGAACCCTTCGAGCCATGATTTATTAGGTGTCATGTGGAATGTACAATCTGAATCCAATATCCATTTCCTCTCCGGGCTATCCTTCAGAATCACCAGTGTCTCACTAGAGACATATTCCTGCTCAGCAAAAAGTAAATCTACCTGCTGCTTCTGCTCGTGCTTCGTCTGTCTTTCGGAAAATCTCTTTTGATATGTCCCGTCTTTTGGCATAGATAGCATCTGACCTTCGACTTCAACCTTGGCTTTGGCCTCAACCTCGACCTCAAATCCCCATGTTGGAATTTCTCATCTCAGGTTTTCTTTGAGCTACTCTAGCCATCAGGCCTTCTCCATGAGAGTCCTCTCGCTCCTTGTTCTTCTCATTCAACTCTTTCGAACTTAGTGCAGATTGAACCTCATCTATGGTCAATGACTCTCTTCCGTACATTAAGGCTTCCTTGAAATCCGAATAACTCTTTGGCAGCGCACTCAACAACATCAGCGTCTGATCCTCGTCACCTATTGTTACATCGATATTTGCCAGATCGAGGATCAACTTATTAAACTAGTCGAGCTGCTCATTGATCGGTCTTCCCTCTTGCATCTTAAACGAATACAATGACTATTTAAGATAGAGCCGATTTTCCAGGGACTCATATATAAGGATTCAAGTTTCGTCCATACTTCTATTGACATCTTCTCTTTCGACACCTTCCTCAGTACCGTGTCTCCGAGACTTAGAATCAATGCACTGTGCATCTTTACCAGTGTATTTTCTTCTGTTGCTCTATCATCATGTAGGGTAACCCAACCTCTCCCTTCAAGACACTGTCCAAGCCTTGCTGTACGAACAACGTTTGTATCTTCAACTTCCATAAACCGAAATCATTCTATCTCATGAAGCTCTCCACCTCGAACTTGGCTGAACCGATTACAATCCTTCTATCCTCGTTCACTGCACCAATTTGTTGTGAAAGAAGAAATGACACACACAAATAACAAACAGAAAAATAAACGACATAAATAATTATAGTGATTCGAGCGTAAGCTCTACGTCTACTCTTCAAGCCACATGGTGATGATTTTATTATGGTGGAGAGAATACACAAAATGAACAAGTTACAATGATGGGAAACAAAGATATTTATAGGGAGAGCTTCCTACATGTGTAAGGAATATAAATCTACATATGGTAAGATATATCTAAATCCTAATCTATCTTAAATAGATTTAATTTCTATCCAAATCTAATATTGATAAGGATAAATATTGCCCAACAAGAAAATAAGATATTCACCATATCTAGCCAACTCGAACAACTCCTTGAGTTCCTTGACCTACACGTGCTCGAACCACTTCCTCAAACTAGTCTCCTTCGACCCACTTGAACTACTTCTCGAGTTATATTGAGACTACTTTAACAAAGATTGTATTGGATAATTTCCTATCTTGTAGATATTCTTGTTTCTTTTTTCTTTTTATGATTTTGTTGCAAATATGTACCTTTTGTAATTTTGATACAACTCAAGGAACAAGATATTTTCATATTTTACATGGTATAAGCTACGTTTCCATCCCACAAACCCTAGTTGTTTTTCTGCGCGCGCCTATTTTTGCTCCATGGCTGACACCACCAATGCTTCCTCTCTTTCTCTTTTTACCATGGTTCATATGGTATCAATCAAGCTCACCTCCACCAATTATCTCTTATGGCATGTTCAAGTTAATCTTCTCCTCAAAAGCCAACATCTCTTCTCCCTAGTTGATGACACGTCTCAAACGCCTTCCGCTACTCTCACTACAGCCAACAACACCACCACTCCAAATCCAAAATTTCTTAAATGGCAGGACCGTGATCAACTTCTCAAGTTGTTCCTCATCTCCAATCTCACAAAGGAAACAATGGTGTTCGTTATTAGTTGTTAGACTGCTCGTGATGTCTGGCAGGCTCTTGCAAAAGCCTACCGCGATAATTCAAAAGCTCGTAAGTTGAGTTTAAAAGATGAACTTTTTTCCCTCAAGCGGATATTGCTCCCGAGTTTGGCTGCAAATTCAAGGGTCTATTTATCACTGATATTTCTACCAGATTAATTGCAAATATAGTGGTCAAATAAATTTATACTTGAATGTCGAGCCCACAGAGAAAAGATATGAAAAATAGTCTTATGTACTAAAATATAGTTTCAGATTAATTGTTTGAGTACTTTAGAAATCGGATTTGGTTTTATTGAACTAGACAAAGAAAATAAAATAAAAACTTATATTAAATAAAATGAAACACGGATCCTAGGGAAGAAATCTTATTATGGATAACATGTAAGAACCAATTAAATGAACATGTGGAATACTGCAATAATGACATATTTCCTTGGTCGGACAAATGTAATCTGGATTACTAATTAGTCACTATCTCCTCTCGGTCTCAAGTACACCAAATTAGTCAATCTCATAAGCAAATCAGTTCAATTCCTACAGTCTAATACATATCAGCTGGACAGTATAGAGTATATAATTCATTCATAATTCCACTATCAATATTCACCTCTCGGTCCTTCTATCAATAGCTAGATATCTAAATTAATCGTCACCTCTCAGAACATTAAATCAATTTAGAATTAATAAATAAATAAAGGAATCATGAACCTAATTAATTAATCCTAAACATGCATCCATAATAATATTCAATCCCTATAAATAAAAGACATAATTAAACTGAATTAAACTTGCATTAAAAATATAAACAGGAATTTAGAATGCATAAAAATAAATACTAAAACTCTAACTACAGAAATTGAGGTTGAGAAGGATATATGAACTAATGTTCATATAGGGATTGGAGTCCACTGAATAAACTAGTCTAGATGGCTATTTATAGTGTTTATTTGGGCTTTACATGACTGAATTATGATAGGAATAGTATTAGATTTGATGTATATCTCAATCCACATATCCTATATTAAGTATATCTTCTATCTTGAGTCTTCAAGGGTTCAAATATGATATATCTCTTCAATTTTGATCAATTCTTGCCAAAGATTCGTGAAAATCTTCCAAAAACTCATCAAAAACACGCGCATCGTTCGACATGGATCCGTATCGGTCAACGCAAAGTCCATGTCGACCGGTTTCCTCTGCGTCGATCGATTCTGAGCGTTCTCACAGTTTTGGCCTTAACTTTTGCTCCTGAACTCCGATTGACCCGATTCTAGTTGCATTGCAAAGCTAATTCAAAGATATTTCGATTGCTATGCTCCATTAGTTCAAATTACAAGTGTGGAAAAATTCAGGAATGTTTCTTTGAACATCCACTGCTTTCGGTACGGATTTTTGGTGAATTCGACCTCAAACCTACAAAAATGCACCACTACAAGCGCAATACCCTCCTAGAGTAACTCATGAAATAAAAATAACTAAATAAACTAAAATGCAACAAAAAAAAAGATAAATCAAATCAATAATGAGTGAAAATATGAACTCATCATCTATGCGATCAACTTTTTGCAATTGGTTGTTCCATTGATGATTCTGACAAAAGTCATGGGTTTTTGTGTGGACTTGGACCCAAGTTCTCCCCCTTCACCACTGCACAGTTTGCGCA
Source organism: Plectranthus barbatus (assembly GCA_026898455.1). Taxonomy (NCBI): domain Eukaryota; kingdom Viridiplantae; phylum Streptophyta; class Magnoliopsida; order Lamiales; family Lamiaceae; genus Plectranthus; species Plectranthus barbatus. Next base: position 666,529 of record JAPKLW010000102.1, on the reverse strand, counting down.
CGAGCTTTTGCCGGACTTTATCACTATTCTCGTTCGTTCGTAGAGTCATGAGCTATTTCAATGCTCCATGAAGTTTTCGCCTACCAATGTCATGGCTTTCAACACCACGCATCACGACAGTGATTCGCGTGGCTCAGGTTCCTCTTCCAAGCGCGGGCGTTTTTGCGGTCATGATCAATCATATTATAAAAATCGATGTCGTTCTAGTGCTACTTTTATCGGGATACAACGACGATGCTTTTGATTGTCCAAAGCGATTCGATCGGTCATTAACTCGTGCAAGTCTTTCCTCTACAACCCATCTTGTTGAGGCATTCTCCACTGGATGTTCTATTCTACCCGCAATGCATCAGATTGGTATCTTGACACGGGTGTGTCTGCTCCCATCTCTACTGATTCCTAGCATCTGTACATTGTTTTATCTTACTCTGGCAGTGATCATATAACCATTGGTAATGGTGTGAATCTATTTATATCTCATGCCGGTACATTTACTATATCACCTAAGTTGCAACTGCTTGATGTTCTTGTCGTACCTGGTATCACCAATAATCTATTATTTGTAAGCAAACTTACTCGTGATTATCATGTAGTTTCGTGTTTCGCTAATTCTAATTTTTAAATTCGGAATCGCGATACCTGCCAGATTCTAGCCACCGACGCATGTGATCATGGGTTATATCTTTTGGACTCTCATGAATCTACTTTTGAGGTCATCACCTTAAATAGGCGATTGCATGCTTCATTTGAGTTATGACACTATAGTCTTGGTTATTAATCTGTTTTACAAAATCAATTTGGTTTCTGTTACTTCGTTATTGCCTCGTCCTACTATTTGTGATTCTTGTCAGCGAGCAAAAAGACGCGCTTACCTTTTGAACTTAGTGAGAAACGTGCTTCTAATTTTTTGGACAAGATTCACTGTGATTTATTGGGTCCATATCTTATTATTTTATTTTCTGGTTTTTGATATGCTATATTTTTCGATTTCATGCTTTGTTTGATTATATCCACTAAGGACGAAATCTGATTCCATTGATGTTTTCTTGTCCTTTCAAGTATTTTTTGAAAATAAATTATCTTGCAAGATTAATTTTATTCAAAGCGATGGCGGCACGGAATTCACTAACTCTCATTTTCATACACATTTTCAAAAATGCGGGATACACCACTCTATTTCATGTCCACATATGCCTGCACAAGATAGTTGCGCAGAATGTAAACATAGACATATCACGAAGATGAGTCTAACTCTTCTATTTCATGCAGCATGCCCATGGATCTTTGGGTTGAAAGCTTCAGTACAGTCGTCTATATTATCAATCGCCTTCTGGCCTCTCATCTCGGTTACAAATCTCCATTTGAACTACTTTATGGTCAGCCTCCTTCTTATACACCTTTTGATGTCTTTGGATGTCACATTTATCCATGCCTTAATAATTATGTGACATGATTATTAAAGCATGATATGAGCATGATTAAGTGTTGGTTGATGAAATTGAATGTCGGGATGCAATTAGTTTGATTAAAGTAAAGTTGAAGCATGATTAAGTGTTCAAATTGTGAACGTAAGTTGATTCGAGTTGATTAGTCAATCATGAATGGATTAACCTTGTTGTTTGAGTTGAAAGTTGAACATGTGAAGTGAACACATGTTGAATAATTTGAAAATGTCAGTTAGATGTCAGTCAAAGATCCTGATTACGTTAAGTATTATCAGCTAGGATTGATTGAGATACTTAGACTATTCATCCTAATTGAATGTATGTGTGTGATAATTATTTGAAGGGAATTAAAGGATAAGGTTGATACAACTCAACTGCACGAATAACGAAAACATCTTTGTTACAGTAAGCAAAACACAGGTGGGAACTATTTTAGTAAAAATAAATGCTTATCAAGCTTCTTGCTCAGTTTTCAAAATGAGTGTGAAAATGCTTTGTTTTAAATTGATTGCTATGCTTAAAACTGTTTTGTGCTATCATATCTGTACCTCTGTCAGTAGAAACTGTCAGAGAGATTGCTAAATGAGAATGAACAGTTTCTACTGCGTTGTTCTCATTATTTTAAAATGTAGAAGCTTTAAATTATTTAGCGCTAGAAGGTGCAATTATGGGTAGTTCAACTGACGTACTGATACCCCAAATAGAGATAAGGATGGTTTTAAAAATCGATCGGGTCTCAAGGTAACATTCTGAGGCTAGTGCACTAACTGATGAGAGCGGGTTGAGTGGTTCGCCCATTCCCAGCTGTTCATCGTAACTTGGAAGTGGGCCAGCTTCCAGTTACACAACGGTAAACAAATATGATAACATAGTAGATAGCCGCTGCAAAATAAAATGACTTAGATAACACGGTTCTTTTCAGCAACATCCCGTGTTTATCTATGTGAGTTGCATAGCATTCATATTTAAACTGTATTTTTCGGGCATGTTTCCACGGTGTACAATTGTACTCAGCCCCTCGTATAATTTCTAAAATACGCAGGTTAAGCAGCGAGGATGGAGGAGCGGAGGTGTAAAGACGATGCAGTAATTTGTAAAGCTTTTGAAAGATCATGAGATATGCATCCTCATATGCATATCTCCACTACGCTACACACTGCTGCACCACTCTCTGAAAATATTTCCCTTCCCTGTTTCTTTTGAGATTTGCCAAGAAAAACAAATGTTTAACTCTTTGATTTTTACTATTTTTAAATGATGCTATCTTTTTGGAAATGGATGAATGGTGACTTTAAATTGTCTTATCAATTGTTTTTTTTTTGTCTTCCGTTGTTTTAAATGGTGAAACTGGTTGAAAATCCATCGACCACTATTGTAGCGCGCCCCAAACTTGGGAAGGTCAGTTGGGGGCGTTACAGTAGCGATTGAGCTTAGTTTAATTTTATTCAGTTATTTTGGGCCAATATATTAGGCTTTATTTAAGTAATATTTTTGAATTTAAGTATTAATTTTTGAATTTTGAGTTTCCTTATTAGATTAGG
>JAPKLW010000102.1:625309-659818 GCA_026898455.1 Plectranthus barbatus | reverse complement strand
ATATATATATATATATATATATATATATATATATATACAAATATATACGGCCGGTCCGGCCCAAACGGCTGGTTTGAGTCTCCAAACCGTAACCAAACCATAAACAATGACACACAAAGCCATAAACAATGACACACAAAGTCATAAATAATAATAACGATTAACTTAAGATTATAGAATAAATCTTGGTGTATTTCTCTTTCCAATTTATATGATAATAATGGAAAAAATCGCGGGGATTTGATTTGGTAACTGAATACGAAAAATCAGCATGTAGATTTAATTCCATTTCAATTTTTCCCGTTTAGGACTAATTTGCCCTTTTAATGATAGAAGAAGCTAACAATAATGATAAATGGCAACAGAAAATCTGGGACGTTTATTTTCGAAATCAAGGGCTGGATTTTGGTCTCTGTTCATTCATGGACACATGTTCAGCCATGAATGCACCCCTATATATATATATATATAGAGCTGTAATCATATGTGAACCACTCCCCACATAAGAGATAAGACCAAATTTAAGCCCTTGATTAACTGATTTGAAGGGCCTTGATTATATATCCAATTATATATTTTATATTTTCTATTTATTTTTTAATATTTTTGCAGGGTATTATGGGAACTATATTTTTGCAGTTATCATAATTTATAATTTCTCTCCTACTTGATTATGCATATCTTCCATATTATTTATTTCAATCTCTCTTCGCAATCTTTCATATTATTCATTTATTTCAATCTCTCTACGCATATCTTCTTCACGTCTCATGCTGGTGGAAGAGGGGAGGAATCTGGTGGAGCAGACTCACGCCGGTGGTGGAGAGAGGAATTGTGTGAAACGATTGCAAGGAATTTTTACTATGATGCAACCATCGGTACTCGCTCCAGAAGACAAGATATAGTAGGACGGTGAATACACGCAGGCGACAAAAAACTCAACCAATGGCCAAACCGGGAGAACCCACACAGGCCACCAAAGGTGAGAACAAAAACAGACTGGGAAGAAGAACTCCAAGTCGCGGAACAAATCTATATTTGGCTAAATTATTTTCTGCGAAATTTGGAAAATCAATTAATTGCTGTTACTGTTCGAATTGAGTCTTTGAATTCCTGATTTCTGATTTCTTGGTTGAATTCGAAATTTTAGTGTATAATTTCATTAAAAAATATGCAGTTATTCCGCCCGTAAACATGCATAAATAGAACATATTTATTGCAATATTTTATGAGTACTGCTTGTATTTGTCGCGTGATATTTCTATTTTTTTCTTGTCTTTAGTAATGTTGCTACTATCACGAAATATGCAGTAATTACGTCTGTAATACTGCACATGATTTTCATAATAATAGCAATGATAGTAATTTGCTTTTAAAAAATCTAAATTTACTTTTTTTGTGTAGTTGTATGGATTCGTGAATTAGACATTAAATTACTGCAAATAATTATATCATTTACTGCAACTAAATTGTATAAAAAATGCAATTTTTTATTGATAACAAGTTGAATTTTATTTATGATCTTTTAAAATTACTTAATATTTGAAATCCCAAAGAACATAAAAACCGATTTGAAATTTGAAAATTTAGTGATCTAATCCCATAAAATTAGAAAGTAAATATTGCTTGCTTGTTGGCGCCCTCCATTACATGACAATTACTCGTCCTGACTTGGCATATGTTGTTAATATCCATTTTCAGCAACAACTGACACATACACATTTTCAGGCAGTCAAGCGCATATTGCGCTATGTAAAAGTGACATTGGTTTTGGATTGTCCTCTCCCAGCCAGCTAGCTCTTGTGGGCTACTCCGATGTCAGTTGGGCGCGTTGCATTGACACCCATCGTTTATCTTACGACTATGCAATATTCCTTGGTGTGAACCTCGTGTCTTGGAGTGCAAAGAAGAAGTCGACTGTGTCACGGTCTAGCTATGAATCTGAGTATCGAGCGATTGCAAATACGGCCTCCGAACTCGTTTGGGTGACACATCTCTTTCGGGATCTTCGTGCTATCCATAGAACACCTTCCGTTCTCTTAAGCGACTCCCACAAGCAAAACACATTGATATATATTGTCATTTCGTCCGTAATTAAACTTGTTGAGTCTGGTAAACTCACAACCTAGTTTGTTCCTTTAGACTTGCAGCTAGCTGATGTATTTACTAAGAGTCTACCCAAGGCCAGTTTTCTATTTCTACGTTCCAAGCTCTGCATCTCTCTGTCGTCGATGCTTCGCTCGTGGGGGATGTTAAAGATATTCTTAATAAAGATACAGATTGTATAGAATAATTTCCTATCTTGTAGATATTCTTGTTTCCTTTTTTTCTTATGATTTTGTTGTAAATATATACCTCTTGTAATTTTGATACAATTAAAGGAAAAAATATATTTTCATATTTTACATGCTGTCTCACTCGCTTACCCTCAGCACTCACGCCACTCGCAACTCGCTGCCTCACCCTCAGCTCCCGAAATATTTTTTGATTTTTTTAAAATTTTTTTGTGATTTTCTGTTTAAATAAAATGGATGATTTGGTTCGGTTTACAGATTTTGATTCGGACGATTGGGGTTAGATTTCTAAAAAATTTAGGGTGGTTTTTAAACCGAACCGTCGGTTGCTCAACCCTAACTACCAATATAGTCTACCTTTCTAGTTGTCTCATCTTGTGCTCAAAATTATAACATGGGGTAAGTCAACTTATTTTATAGGAAAAATGTAAAAGTTGTAGATGATGAGGAAGAAGATGCAGAACGAGCTTTGGGGAGATTTTCTGTGGTTCTCTTTCATAAAAAACGAAGCTACAATTAAAACGTGATATATATACAATTATGAAAGCCAATCTACTAACTACACGTGACGTGTCACCCTTCTAACTAACCACAAGAAGACTAGAAGAATTTACATGCATTCACGTCCCCGGCTTCCTTCCCAAATCTGCAGCCATCTTCCTCGTAAACTCCTTGTAACCTTCAGACCGCGGGAACCTTAACCAAAAAAAAAAAACTCGGTTACATTTGGAAAATACAAAAAAAAAAATTGCTAAAGAAGTGAATTATTCTAAATTATCTTCACCTAGGAGAGTCCTAACATTAATTTATGTAAGAAAGGAACCTTGGATGAGATTTAGGTGCAATCTCCACTTCTCAGACTCTGCAGTAGCTTCAAATATCCAGGCGCCTCAGGTTTAATATACCTGCAGATATATAGAAATAAAGTAATACTAGATAAATGAATTGGCATTAATCATTTGGTTGGAGGTTATTCAACCAGAAATCCTTAATTAATTAACAAGTTTTATCCTGGTAGCTCGCAAGTGGTCTTGCTATATAGGTTCAATATATATAGGTCAAGAGTTGGAGTTTTATAATTGATACATTTGGATAGTTTACCGATTAACTGCATCTCTTGCACAACTTAAATACCTAGACCATCGATCAAGTATTAACGTGCAATTTAAATGGCATTATATATATATATATATATATATACGGCATCACTCGAAAAGAGATGATATATATATATCATACCCGTGGCGAAACAAGAAATCTATAATGACGAGATTGCAGTCGTCCTTGTAGTATTCCGTGTTTTTAGTGATATTTGCAACATGTTCAACTGGGAGCAGTTTAAAGCTTTCAACCTCTCCATCTACGTGTATATATATATGTAAAACAATTAATTCAATTGTGTTAATTAATGAAGCTTTTGCTTATTATGGATATGGAATATATACACAGTTTATGGACCATATATATATACCCTCATTTGTAGGAAGAAAATCTTCACTAAGTTTCAGATCATAACAGAAAAGGACATATCTGTGAAATCTATATCCATCAATGTCCGAGTAAGTGACGGCTCCAACAGCAGTGGCCCTAAGTCAGAAAAAGAAAAAATAGAGTTATTTGTTACTTCATTGGATAAAAGTGTTATAAATAGACCAGCTTTCTACAAGAAAGCATGCATATAGAATATATATATATAGTTATATACACCTAGCTATATATTTCAGAAACGGAAAAGTAGTTACTTGCTGGAAATAGAAGTTGGTAACCCAGCTTCTTCTTTGCTTTCCGCACAGGATACTCCACGAGGCTGCCAATTTCCGCGTATATTATTAATTCCACCAAGAGATATATAGATCAAATTGGCATTAATAATATTAATATAATACCAGACCCCCAGCAACCAAATGATCGAGCATGCCAGGATATTCGGATTTTGTTTTGCTTCTCTTCCCAACCCACAGATATTCCTGCTTCGCTGTTTCAACATAGCCGTTCATATGAACTGCATAGGCCTAGTTCAGAAGGATACATACACTTATATATTATATAATAATAATAATTCCTTGAGGGAAATGATATACTATATATATATATAGCTACACTCCATAACAGGAAAAAAAATTAAGGCACCTTTATTCCAAAATATGGTGCTGCTGCACGTTCCAGAGAGAAGAATTCGGGTGCCCCAAAGGAGGATTTAACAGGATAGAGCTGCGATATATATATGCAAAATGTGGATAAGTGATTAGAATTCCCAAGCTTGTTAACAATATTTAATTAAGTTGAGAGGAAATGATGACAAGAAAATTAAATAACCTCATTTCGAATTCGAGGAATAAGTAGTTGAGCAGCCAAGCAGTTGACCACATGTGCAACAGCTTTTGTCCTAACCTCAGGTGTAGTCTAAGTCAGCATTGGGTTTAATGCTAAGTAGCATCCCAAATTAGATGAGTCTTCTGGGAATGTGAATACATCTTCAAAATTCCTCAGATGCCCACCAAATCTGCTTAATTACCCATAAATGATAAATATATATATCATGTTTAATCATGAATTTGATGATTGATGCATCAAGCGACTCTTATAATTCATAGCCCCTAATTTGGTTATAAGTGTATGATCTTGAACGAGGATAACATGTTAATTTACGTTAAAATAAAAATCTATTTATAATAAAAATAATACTACTAATTTATATTATAATATAGTAATATAATATTGAAGAATAAAAATCAGATAAGTTTTTAAATAATTGCTAAAAATACTAAAATATGTAACTTTGTTAATTATATCATAATATTATAAAATAAGATATCATATAAAAAAATGGGGTAGAAAATGTCATGTAGTATAGAAATTGAATGCATTTGCTAGTATACAAAATCCGAGGGACTTTCCAAAACTTATTTTGATTTTAAAATCATTTGAAAAGGACATAAATATATTCCGGGTCATGAATTGAAAATTTTTGGGATCATTCGGTCTTAAATTGAGAGTTTATCTTTCGATCCTAAATTAATGATTAAACTAATTTTCAGATCTTAAATTGATAGTACTCTAAATTTAAATTAGCACATTTTAAATAAAATTATATACTCCCTCCGTTCCGATTATATGGTCCAGTTTCATTTTGCAAGTTTGCAAAAAATTATTTAATATTTAAACAAACTTCCAGCATTACTCTTATTTAAAACATTAATTAACCTCTCATTTTCATAATATAATAAATAGATCATATAATTGAAACACCCTAAAATAATAACACATAACTAATAATTGAAACGGATGGAATATATATTAAAGAAGAGTAATCTAAAAAATTGTTCTCGCCAAAGAAATTACTTTTAATTTTATTTAATTATTAATATAAATATAGAATAAACAATATTAAAAATAATATATATAATTTTCTTTAAACTATTACATCTCCGATGATTATATTTAATATTTTTTATATAATACGTGTATAATATATATTTTATATGATTATTTTTAAATCAAACTTCATAAGCTTTACGTTTATATATTTCTTTTTAATTTTATTCAATATATATATATATATATATATATATCAAATAAAAAATAATTGTATTATAATATTAATAAATACAAATTAAATATATCTTAAATAATTGTTAATAATAAAATATACTCACTTTCCTTATGATAATTTAATCTATATACTATATTAAAAGAAAATAGTGAAGAATAATCATTTCCGCCAAAACGTAAAAATTTATTTTATTTTAATTATTGTTTGTTCTATTATAGGCTAGATATATAATAAATATATAATAAAACTATGTCTGTCATTTTTTTTTTAAAATATTACATCTCACTAATTTATTATTTTACTATTTTTCAATTAATACAAATATAATATATTTTATGAGATAATATTTAAATCAAAACACATACTTCTTTTTAATAATATATTAATATAAAATTAATGAATACACATTAAATACATATAAAAAGAATTAAAAAAAATGCTAAAACATATAAGTGTGTTAAACATATTTTAAACATAATATTATAATCATCTAGTATTTTATGATATCATAAAATTTAGTTTCATGCTATTTCCCAAAGGTCTAAGTATCATCATTTCAAGCGATGAGAACAACAAAAATCAACACGTCAAATTCGGCATTTAAACAAAAAAAAATAATGAGTGAAGAATGTTATGACCCAAAAATGAGCAAGCCCATTTTGGAGTCCAATAAGACAAGAAGCCCAAAAAGAAGAAGTGTAAAGAAAATCATTGGAGGCAAGGATGTTCATTAATGACGATTTCCGAGCTCGATCTCATAGTTGGCCGAGCTCCGTATTAGCCGAGCTACCCTTCAGATAGACTTCTCAACAGAATTATTTCTCATAAATGGATTGGTACGTTCGAGCTAAGAGCTCGAATTATATTTTGAAGAGGTGTTAACTAAAGCAGCTCAACGCACCAGATGCGACCGTTCAGAACGTCAGTTCGATTGAAGAGTTGTATCTATTAGCGAAAGGTTGTCTAGCTCGGTTGGACTCCTATAAATAGGATCCTCATTTATTGTAATAGAGACATGCAAACAAGCAATTAATATAGCATTAAAGCAATTCCAATACTTTCAGCTCTACAATTACGGTTTATTCTTATTCATTTATTGCGCATCGATTATTTCGCAATATTTCAATCCAGTATTCTTAAAAAAAGTAATCTCCAAAATAAACGAGCATCAACAATTGGCGCTAGAAGGAGGGCCTCATAAGAAAGAAAAATTGAAAACAATATGGAAGGTAACAACAGTAACAACGATCAGCACGGACGCGGAGTGTTCCAGAGCGCAGCTGAGTTCGAGGCCGAGCTCAAAAGGCGAGAAGAGAACCTCCGAAATCTCCAAGAGGAAAACCGCCGAATAACCTTGGAGGCCGAAAACCTGAGGCGACAGCTAGCTCTGGTAAACAATGATGGCCAGAGCAATGCACAATCCGAGGAGAGAGTCCCTCGGAGCGAACACGAGGAGGCAAGCTCCCGAGCTCCCACGGAGCAGGAGAGCAGTTGGGTCCCCTCCGACGATAGTAGCTCGGAGAATCAAATTCGTTTGCTCAAAAAACAGCTCGAGCAAATGCAGAAATTCATGTCTTTGATTCCTGGGGCCCCTGCCCCCCAACAAACATACCACTTGAGAGTTATGCGGATTCTCCCTTCACTTGAAGGATTTCATCCATCCAACTCTCATCTCGTTTCACGATGCCGACCGTCAAAGCATATGATGGAAAAACCGACCCAGACGAGTTCATCACGCTGTATAAAATGAAGATGCAGACAGCTGTTGTTCCCGAACAGCAACGAGAAGCTTGTATGTGTAGGAGCTTCGGAGCATGCATGGAAGGGCCAGCCATGCAATGGTATATGCATTTGAAATCCGGCTCGATATCATCATTTGCCGAGCTGCACGAATCTTTCGTACAGCATTTTTCGAGCAGCAGGAGAGCCCCACGAAGGTCGGACGACCTCTATTCAATCGTCCAAAAGGAGAATGAGTCCCTTCAAGACTTCTTGAAGAGATTTAACTCTGTAAAAGTAACTATACCCAACTGCCTAGAAGAAACGGCAGTGTCGGCATTCAAGAAGGGGCTTCGTCGAAACTCCGGCCTCTTCTGGAAACTGGTAAAATACCCATGCTCAAGTATGGCCGAGGTATTAGTACGAGCCGAAGCACAAATTCGGCAAGAAATTGAGGAAGAGAACTTCGGCCAAAGAAACAAGAACAAACAGTCAACCGGCCATGTTGACAGGAAGTAAGAAACAGCTCGGACGAGCAGTCGATACCAACCCTACCCAGCTCAGGCAGAATCATCCAAACAGGGGATGAAGGTGGTGTCGGCAGCCCCCCAGACCGAGCAAAAGATATCTCCACGAGCAGCAGTTCGAGAGATGTGTGAAATAGGCAACTTGGTCAGATGGCCAAGGAAAATGCAAACTCGACTTGAGGTTCGAGATACCTCGCTCTATTGCGAATTCCATCAAGACCACGGTCATCAAACTGATGACTGTCGAGATCTGAAAAGGGAGATAGATCGGCTTCTCGCCGAAGGGTTATTAACTTGCCCTAAGACCTCGAACAAAAGAAAGGTCTGGACAAGGAATAAGAAAAACCCTGGGGGAGTTCGAGAAAATCAAACTCCGGAAACGGGAGCAAATAAGCAGCCTCTCCTCGAGGAGCCAAAGCAACCTGAAGTTCAGAGGGTCATCGACGTCCTCACTGGGGGCTCGTCCATGACCGGATCTTCGCGGAACGCTGCAAAAAGACATTGCAGAGAATTAAGAAATCAATCTGTGCATCAGATTGAAGCCTCCCCACACGAAATATGCTTTGGAGCCGAGGACGAAGCAGGAGCTCGACACCCCCACGACGATGCCCTCGTCATTTCGCTAATGATAGCGAATTGTCAAGTCAAGAGAATCCTCGTTGACACCGGGGCATCTTCTAATGTAATTTTTCTCCGAACTCTCCAAAATATGGGGATCTCGGATAAAAACATTATAGAAAATCCAATCACCTTGGTTGGATTCAGCGGTGAAAAACTAAATTCCCTTGGCGAAGTCGATCTTCCAGTTTTCGCCGAGGGAGTGAACTTGGCAACACGTTTTCAAGTAGTGGATGCCCCCTCGGCATATAATGTGCTAATTGGTCGACCTTGGATTCATGCAATGAAGGCCGTCCCCTCATCTTATCACCAAATGATAAAGTTTCCAACACCATGGGGGGTCCGAGCTATCCGAGGAGACCAATTAGCATCAAGAAGCTGCTATGAAGTAACACTTCGGACCGTACATATATTGGAGTCAGAACCAGTGGAGAGCAGCTCGAAAGTTAGCATAGATCCCCAAAACACAGCTCGGACAACTTTCGTCGGGGAAAGATTGTCCGAGGTTCAAAATACCAAACTTCGGGACTTGCTAACTCATAATCGAGGAAATTTTGCATTCTCCCACGAGGATATGCCCGGGATTGATCCCTCGGTCATATGTCATCGACTCCGAGTCGGTCCAAATCATAGGCCGGTGCGGCAAAAAATAAGACGGTTTGCTCCAGAAAGAAATGAAGCCATTGCCGAGGAAGTTCGAAACTTACTAAAAGTTGGTTTTATTCGGGAAGTAAAATACCCCGAATGGCTTGCTAACGTGGTCGTGGTAAAGAAAAAGAATGGGAAAAATCGAGTATGCGTGGATTACACTGACTTGAATAAAGCATGCCCCAAAGATCCTTTCCCACTTCCACACATCGACCGGCTCGTCGATGCAACAGCCGGATTCGGCATTATGAGCTTCATGGACGCCTTCTCGGGCTATAACCAAATCAAAATGTACCCACCAGACGAGGAGAAAACGGCCTTCATGACTAATCAAGGGATCTATTGTTATAAAGTCATGCCATTCGGCTTAAAGAATGCAGGGTCGACCTATCAACGACTAATGAACCGGATGTTCGAGCAAAAAATTGGCCGAACTATGGAGGTTTATATCGATGACATTCTGGTGAAGTCAAATACTTTCGAAGAGCACCTGCTGCATCTGGCCGAGGTCTTCAATATACTGCAAGAGTTCAACATGAGGTTGAATCCAGCCAAATGTACATTCGGGGTAACTTCAGGAAAATTTCTCGGCTATATAGTAAGTCGAAAAGGAATTGAGGCCGACCCAGTGCAAATTCGAGCCATTCAAAATATCCAACCCCCCAAGAGCGTTAAGGATATACAGAAGATGATCGGAAAACTTGCAGCAGTAAGCAGATTTATAGCAAGATATTCCGACAGAACCAGCTCGTTCTTCTCTCTTCTTAAAAAATCAAAGAAGTTCGAATGGACGAGAGAATGTGACGATGCACTCATCTTGCTAAAACAATATTTAACAACTCCGCCGGTAATGAATAAAGCCGAGCCTAATGAGGAGTTACAACTATATATGGCTGTTTCCGAGAAAGCCGTCAGTGCGGTATTAATTCGAGAAGTAGATGGGAACCAACACCCGATCTATTATGTGAGCCGAACTCTTTTGGATACAGAGACTAGATATTCGGCCCTCGAAAAACTCGTCTTGGCGCTTGTAATGGCTTCGAGGAAGCTAAGACCCTACTTCGAATCACATCCAATTAAAGTGGTGTCTTCGTTTCCAATCAGGCATGTTCTATCAAAGCCTGATCTATCTGGACGAATGATGAAGTGGGCAGTCGAGCTCGGGGGCTATGGCCTCAAGTTCGAGCCACGAAACACCATCAAGTCACAAATATTGGCAGACTTCGTTGCAGACTACACTCCCGAACTCCAAATGATCGCCGAAGTCGAGCTCGGTCCGATATCAGAAAGTTCAGAATTCTGGACCCTCTGCATAGATGGCTCCAGTAATTCTAGGGGGAGTGGAGCAGGGATATTACTCGTATCCCCTGAAAGATGGGTAATTGAAAGAGCTATCCATTTCGAGTTCCGAACTACAAACAATATAGCCGAGTACGAAGCACTTATTGCCGGTCTCCAACTGGCTCTCGATCTAAAAGTAAGGAGGCTAAAAATCGAATCGGACTCGCAATTGGTGGTAAACCAAGTCCGAGGTGAATTCCAAGCAAGGGATGCCAGAATGCAAGCCTACCACGAGACGGCTAAAGGCCTCGAATCAAAATTCGAGGAGGTAGAAGTCTCCCACATACCTCGGGAAGAAAATTCACATGCAGATGCTCTAGCTAACCTAGCAGCAACTGTAGGTTATAGAGGAAATCGAGCTATCCCATTAACCGTGGCGCTTTGGCCGGCAACTCGAGACCGGGAGTACGAACCAATGGAGATTTGTCCAATTAACAATGAACAAATTTCATGGATGAATCCAATTGTGGAATATCTAACTACTGGAGCTCTACCACAATCTAAGACCGAGGCCGCCCGGTTAACTCGAAAAGCGGCTCGTTTCACCCTAATAGATCAGCAGCTCTACCGAAGATCTTTCCAAGGACCTCTACTAAAATGCGTATCCGAAGAGGATAGTATTCTCATTTTAGCCGAGGTACATTCCGGTAGTTGCGGGAATCATTCAGGATCGAAGAGCTTAACCCACAAAACCATTACGGCAGGATTCTATTGGCCCACACTCAAAAAAGATGCTGAAGAGGTAGTTCGGAAATGTGATAGTTGCCAAAGATTTGCAAACTCAACACATCTACATGCCGAGCCACTTCATTCAAACACTCCAGCATGGCCATTCTGTCGATGGGGGATCGACATTGTGGGAAAGCTACCTAAGGCTCCAGGGCAAAAGGAGTATCTCGTGGTGGCTACCGACTCGTTCACTAAATGGGTCGAGGCCGAGCCATTATCCAGAGAGCGAGATACCGAGATGATAAACTTTATATGGAAAAACATAGTATGTCGTTTTGGACTACCTCGGGAAATAATCACAGATAATGGACGACAATTTACAAGCAAAAAATTCAAGGAGTATTGCGAAACTCTTGGAGCTCGTCTACTATTTTCTACACCGAGGTACCCGGAGGCAAATGGACTGGCTGAGTCTTCTAACAAAACCATCATCAATATCTTGAAAAGAAAACTAACAGCCAGAAAATCAGCATGGGTCGAGGAACTCCCGGCAGTCTTATGGGCTTACCGAACTACATTCAAGACAGCTACGGGTGAGACTCCATTTTCATTGGCATATGGGGTCGATGCAGTATCACCAGTCGAGGTTATCCAAAGAAGCCCACGAGTCGAGCTGTTTGACGAAGAACAAAATCAAAAGAAGCTCTTCGAATATCTAGAACTATTGGACGAGCAAAGAATGGAAGCATCTAGCCGAATGATGAAAAACCAAAGAAGAGTGGAAAGATTCTACAATAAGTCAGTTCGACTGAGAGCATTCCGAGTAGGAGACTGGGTCTTGAGACAAGTGTTCCAAAATACACAGGAACTCAATTCAGGAAAATTTGGGCCGAACTAGGAAGGACCTTATATAATCAGCTCGATCGTTGGAAATGGAGCCTATCGACTTAAAACTCCCGAAGGGAAAGATATCCCGAACGCATGGAATGTCAAATACTTGAAGAAATATTACTTCTGATAACCTTTGGAGGAGTAGCTCGAATTCAAGAAATCATTTTAGCAAAATAAATCATATTTTGTATCATTAGTTCGAGCTCAATAAGTTGTAAAATCAATTTGAGTTCTGTTCAAATTGGTTCGAGCCTCTATACACCAATAAATAAAGTTTCCTTCCAAGTTAAATCTCATCGAGCTGCTCTCATGTGTCATTCTTTTTGAGTTTCTCAAGATTAATTGTTTGTTCGAGCCATCAAAATATACAACAACAATTAAGAGAAAAAGAAGAATACTTCATTAAAAGGAATCTCGTCCTTACAAAAAACAGAATTTTACAACTTAAAAAAAAAAAAAAAAAAAGTTGTACAAATTTTGTTCAAATCCTTAAGTTGGATTGGAGCCAGTTTGGTCGAGATCCGGGTTCGGCTGTTTGTCAGGATTAGACTGCTCGTCGGGGTTGAGGCTATCTTCCAACTGCTTCGAGAAGACCTCATCATTTGGGTTCTCGTCTTCTTCCTCCTCGTCCTCGGAAGCAGCTGGGGTCGAATAGATAAACCCCACATCGAGCTACGGATGCTGGGTAGAGATGGCAGCTTTAAGCTTCTTTCGAATAAGGTCTTCCATCATTTTGAATGTGGAAGCACCAGCAGGAGTCGAGAGCAATCGAGTGAAGTTCAAGCCTACACCCGAATCTCGGACTGAGTCGAGCTCGGCCCTAACCTGGTCCAATTCCGACCTCAGCTGGACTTCAGTCTCTTTCCTGGCCTGCACCTCGGCCTGGAGGTCCTCGGAGAGTTTGCCGGTGCGGTCCCTAAATCGGGCCAGCTCTTCAGCAGCCGACTGTTGGTCCCTGGTCAATTTCTCGACCAAGTCCTGCGAAGCTTTAAGCTCCGCAGTGGCAACCGACAGCTCGGTGACAAGATGATTCCTCTTTTTGAGGACCTCGTCCCTATCCTCCTCAGCCTGGATAAGGTCTTTGCGTTCGCCTTGAAGAGTTCGGAAGCATTCATTATAATCTTCCGCCATACCGCAAAGACCCTGGTCGGCACATGGATACAAACAAAAGTGGATAAACAGTCGAAGGATATAATCTAATAAATGTATCTCGGATCAGAGGGACTTACCATTAAACACATCTGGGCATTATCAAAATGACGAGCTCGAGCCACAGACTTAGTTGGCCATGGAGGACCCTTGAAAAGCAAGTCGGCAAAAGAGTGGAACGACTCGACTGCTTTCAACCGAGCCTCTTTATAAGCCGGGGTCTCCAGCTCGGTCTCGGTCTCCTTCCCCGACCGATGCACCAGAGTTGCCTCGCCCTCTCCGGCGGTTAGATCGTAAGTATCTCTCGCGTGTGGGACAACATTCTGTTTGTCCTTCTTTGTTCGCCGAACAAGAGGACGATCATCTGGGATCTCGATAGCTTCCTCACCCCTTCCCCTCTTTCGAGCATCGGGAGTAGAAGTCTGCCCGGGAGGAGTAGTTTTGGCACCAGACGAACCACCACTCGGGATCGGCCCTTTGATTAAGGCCGAGCTTGGGCCTTGTCCCTTGGGGACTTGGGTTTTCTTCTTCCTCCCCCGGTTCTTTTTGTTTTGTTGCTCTTCCTGGAACTTAATCAGCTCTTCAGGAGTAAGGCGTTCCATTGGGTCGTCGATGCCTTCGATACTCAGGGCTCGGTGTCGGCGAAGGGTTTCAAAATCCCGAACTGGGTGATTGTAAGCTTTTTGAATTCGGTTCGAGAGATACTCCGGGATATTCTCTCGCCTATGTCCTGCAAACATGAAAAAGGAATGATGAGTAATAAGAAATAAGTTCCGAGCTTGAGGAAAGCATACGACACATACTATTTGGAGTACGGAGCACCCCACTCAGCCCGGGATAATCACTGGGGATCTGGACGAAGAAGAATTCTTGGATCCACTTCTTTGAATTCGACTTCGTCCCCGTAATCATGGGGGAATGGTGATGTGAGCGCTTCGAAAAATAATAATATGATTCTCCTTTCATAGTAATTAAATTATACAGATCATTCCACTCGGTTAAGGTCGGTTCTTCTAACCCAGCATCTCGGAAAAGTAGGTATGTACCGAGCATTTGGCACCATGCAATGGGCGAGAGCTGTATGGGAGCCAAATTGTAGTACTCTAAAATATTTACAAAGAACGGATGAAGGGGGAGACGAATACCGAACTCAAAGAAACGAGCTGAAAAAGCCATAAAGCCGAGTGGCGGGCGATGGGTTCGTTGGTCAGATTCAGGGGCTATCGTATTTAATCTATTCGATAGCCTATGAAGAGAAAAAATCCCATCAAGTTTTATGCGATCGAGGTCCGACGGAATTAGTTTCAAGCTACCTACGATATCTCGGTCATATAGCGGGGGAAAAACACCCTGGGATAAACCTGCGGAATGCTCTAAGGAAAGGTCAAAAGAAGAATGTCGATCTTCGACCTCGACAATTGCAAGAGTATTTTCTACCCTATTCGAAGGCCCGGGGGCTTCGAGGTTCGGTTCGGTTTCTATCTGATTATCAGGATTTTCCGCAAATATATCCTCAATCAACCTACTACTAACCTCGGATTCAGAACTATAATACGAGCTATCACTGCTATCGCTCGAGCTGTTGCTAGAACTCATTCTTTATAAAAATAAAAGGAGAGGTTCAAGATTTACAAGTTATATACTAACCCCGAGTTCGAGCAGTGAGAAGTTCGGCTGAAGTTCTGTTCCGAGGTGAATTTACGAGGTGCGAAAGGTAAAAGTAAAAAGTGAAATGAAGGAACTCAGGCTATTTATAGAGAAATTATTCTCGAAAATTGTGCGCGACCTTCGAGCTCCGCCAATGAATGCTTGACACCTGTCCAAATTCAAAATTCAAAATTTTATTTATTCCCGCCTCGGAGAATTTCAACCGTTCTATCGGCGGTAAAAATTTATAATTCGAGCTAAACATGCTCGAACTCAAAAAGCTCAAATTTCGAGCTCTTACAATATAAAAAAAAAAAAATCAGGCATTGACGCCCTTGGCCGGGTCAGCCACCAAATTCCGAGGAACTTAAGATATTGAAGTCAACAGAACTTCTATCTGTAAAAGTTTCTCGAAGGCTATGAATCCGAAACAATTAACCCAGTAAACAGCCAGGGTCTAATTCGGCATAGCATACCCATGGGTCCGAGGTCGCTCCTCGATTGACTTGTGAGAGATCACTTGTCATTTTCAAAAGCTGCAAGGGGCATCCTTTGTAGAACATGTCGGGTTTAGCCAACCGCGGACTAGGGATAATCATAAGTCGAACCATGAGCTTCGCAGATACCCGAAATAAAAAATAAAATATCCCTAAAATTCGTCGAGCTATGTCTCACGATACGGGAAAGCATCCCTAAGATTCGTCGAGCTAAGTCTCACGATACAGGAAAAATCCTCTCCTGAACATCCTTGAAATGCGAATTCGTGGTAGGGAAAATCTGTTCTTTTTGTGATTTTGTGCAGGAAAAAGAATCATTGAAGTTAACTATCTCGGCTTCGCCGAACTCTAAGTAGTTCGGACGAAAGCCGGGGGGCTGTTGTTATGACCCAAAAATGAGCAAGCCCATTTTGGAGTCCAATAAGACAAGAAGCCCAAAAAGAAGAAGTGTAAAGAAAATCATTGGAGGCAAGGATGTTCATTAATGACGATTTCCGAGCTCGATCTCATAGTTGGCCGAGCTCCGTATTAGCCGAGCTACCCTTCAGATAGACTTCTCAACAGAATTACTTCTCATAAATGGATTGGTACGTTCGAGCTAAGAGCTCGAATTATATTTCGAAGAGGTGTTAACTAAAGCAGCTCAACGCACCAGATGCGACCGTTCAGAACGTCAGTTCGATTGAAGAGTTGTATCTATTAGCGAAAGGTTGTCTAGCTCGGTTGGACTCCTATAAATAGGATCCTCATTTATTGTAATAGAGACATGCAAACAAGCAATTAATATAGCATTAAAGCAATTCCAATACTTTCAGCTCTACAATTACGGTTTATTCTTATTCATTTATTGCGCATCTATTATTTCGCAATATTTCAATCCAGTATTCTTAAAAAAAGTAATCTCCAAAATAAACGAGCATCAACAAAGAATTATAAGAACAAATAGCAAATTCAATACAAAATTCGAAGTATCAACATTGCAAGCGACGTGAGCTTAATCAAAGGGAAAAAAAAATCAAAACGTCAAATTCGGGGATTTAAAAAAAAAAAAAGGCGCGATTTACCCTTTGTGAACGTATCCAACTATCTCCTCATCAATCACAAACGGCATAAACTCGCGGCGCTTCTCCTGCAATTAACTCCACACACCACAAATTTTTTTTAAAAAAAAAAAAAGAAAAAAAAAGCAGAAGAAAACCAAAATGTTTGAGAGAGAGAGAGAGAGAGGATATAATTTGATGGTTACAGAATTGCGGTTGCAGAGAGCAACTTTGTCGAAGAAACCGCTGAGGTCAGAGGAGTACTCGTCGTCATGTAAGGGTAAGGAAACGACGTCGTCCCACGTGAAGTCGGTGGTGCTCACAGTAAGAGCGTGGTGGGAGGCTGTAGCTGAAAAGACAGATTTTTTTATTTTTTTATTTTTTTGAGGGAAGAAAAGACAGATTTGAGACGTGGGCAAAGTGGTAAATTCCCACTCCTCCCTGCAATTGAAGCCAGCGACCAAGGGAAGAAGAGCCTCAATGTTGTGACTCCCATTTTTTTCAAATCTCAAAAACCTATTTTATTTTCAGATTTCTAAATATCAAATAGTAATCCCCCCATAACTCCCTACTATTTAATGTTATTAAAATTTTACATTAATTTAAAATATCTACTTAATATTCTATAAGAGAGCAGTTAGCAGAAAATAAAAAAAATCCCACGTTTTGCACAACCCATGCATGTCACATTTCATTCATATTTACACGTAAAAGCAAATTGATCATTTTCTGCCAAACACTTCATTTCAGAAAAAAGTGAGCATTTGAATTTTAAATGGGTTAATTGTAAATTTGACCAAAAACTTTCCATGATTTTCAAATTTTAATATAAAACTTGAAAATTTTGCAATTATCACACAATTCTTTTTGCTCAAAAAAAATATCAATTAAACATCATTCATACAAAAAATTAAACTTTTTGATTGGTTATTTGCATTTATTTTAAATAAATAATTCTTAATGTAAAATGTGAATTTTTCATTAAAGAAAATGCTTGATGCTTCTTTATTTTAAATTTACGAATTTGAAAAGGGTTAAGTTTTTCAATTAACCTTAATGAAAAAGTTATTAAAGACTATAAACTACTTTTAAAAAAAATATGTGTTATTAATGACCAAAATAAAATGTCTTGCGGGAGATAACATTTTTTACGTCAAGTTTTTTGTTTTTTTGTTTTTTTTTTAAGATTATCAATAATAAACACTTAAAATAACATTATATATTTAGGTTGCGTTAAACTAAAAAATACTTGTTTAATGAATCTTAAGATTTATGATTATTTAATATATTATATTATTTTTTTAATAAAAAAAACCAGATAGTAGAAAAAATATAACACTAAACATAAACAATCTGCATTAAAACTTATTTAAAGTTAAAATAAAGGATCACAAAGTTTAAGTCTTTGTATGCGAGATTTTTAATTGATAAGTTTTTAGGTAAAAAAAACTTGTGTGCTATAATTGCAAAAATCATAAATTATATGTTATAATTGAAAAACTTTGAAAAGTATCTTATAATTGCAAACTTTATGAAAAGTTTTGTTCAAATTTACAAGTAACCCAATTTGAAATTCCACCAATTCTCCTCCACAACACTCAATATATTTATATGTATATATAGGTTTCACGTGTCCATTTTCATTTCATTTTTGTTCAATAGTTTTATCCCTTTTTTTTTTTTTTAATCTTACTCTCGATTCTTGTATAGGTTTCACGTATCCAATCATTTCAGTTTTGTTCAATAATTTTATCCCCTTTTTTTTAATCTTACTCTCAATACTAATATTTTGCAGATTTACTTGGTTTTCCTTGATTATTTGCAGAATAAATTCTACCTTTGGTGATGAACTTCGGCTTCCAATCCAAAAATTGAAAACAAGGCTCTTTTTAATCATGGAAATAAAAAAATAAAAACAACATCAATTATTATAAAAGGTAAGCAATTCAATATATGGCACACTTATAATCAATCAAATAATATTATGGATGTTGCTAACTGTTAGTCCCAAATCAGAGTTAATGATATGCACAATAAAAATTTTATAAGTAAGCTTGCACTTCTCATGCTGGTTATTCAAGTTACTAGCTTAGGTTATGAAAAATGGTTGTTTAGCGAGAAAATTACTTAAACAAATTTCAGGTATACTCCAACACTTAGAGAATGTTATATTTTAAATCCAAGTAAATATGGAATAAAAACAGTAAATATAAAAGGATTTATAGAGGTTCGGAGCCAAATGTCTTATATCCTCTCTTCAGATACAAGCCTCGAATACACTAAGTATCGGTTTACAAGGTGTAGCACGATTTGTTCCTTTGCTGGTAGAGACCTCCATCTACCAGCTCCAAGCGCACTTGCCTAGTCCTTGGTCGCCTTTACTTTTTCAAATCTGGAGAGAGGGCACACCTCGCTGCCTCCAGCTAGTCGATGAGAATTTGAGTTTTTCCCTTGAATGTACTGGTTGTGGTGTAAATACCCGAGATAGTCAGCTACTGGAGATGTAGTGACTGAAAGTTGGTTTCTTACTTGGAAAGTAAAAAAGACCAAGAAATAATTCTAGCTGGAGAGCTGAGAGTCTCGTGTCCAAGAATGGCACACGAAAGCTGGTAAGTCAGCTTGTAAGTAGAAAGCTTTCAGTTGTGAATTGCGCAGAGTTTCAGTGCTTTCGTTCGTGGTTCGTAACCTTCTCCTCTAGAACTCTTTCTCTATTTATAGGCAGTCTAGAGAGGTTTGAAATAGTAACCGTTATGAGACACGAGAAATCCATCCAATCGAATGTCTTCTTTTTCTGAAAGTCTACATCCTTTGCTGACAGCAGTAGGTAGGGGCAAGCAACGGTCGGTTCGGTCTGAAAATCGAACCGAACCGCCTAAACTGACAAACTACAGATTCCAAAAAACTGCACCGCTAGAATTCTATAAATTGCACCGAAACTGGACCACACCATATGGGCGGTTTCAGTTCGATTTGGCGGTTTAAACTAAACTAGCAGTTTCGGTTCGGTTTCGGTTTAAACCGAATTTTTTGCACCTAGTTTACAAAATGCTTGAATTAAAACATTCATTTTGATGTTCCAACATTCATCAAAAGTCCAAATACACCAAATACAAACCCACAAGTTCAACAAATACACAAGTTCATAATTAACAATCCAAATCTACATAAATCATAATTAACAAGTTCTCATTCTCTTTCTTGAATCTCCTCTATTCCTTGTCTTCTTGACACTTCTTTGGCAAAATTCCTTCTTCTTTGCCAACTCCTTCAATTTCAAACCTAAGAATCAATCAAATTACAAATATATAGTACAAAGAAAAAGAGTAAAATAAATTATAAATTAATAGTAAATAAATTGCAAAACCTTTTCATTCTTCACTTTCATCATTCACATTCATTTTCTCAGCCAACTCTGTTATGCTAAGATTCTCCAAACCTGAGAATCAATCAAATGTAAAGTAGAAATAATTAAATTCTTACCAATGCAAAAGAAGTAAATTATAAGTTAATAACAAACAAAATACAAACCTGCTTCATGCTTCATTACACTATCTAAATCCTCCTCAATTGAAATTAAACTCTTTGAACTCCTCAACCAATCTTGAGTGCACACAAGACTTTCCACAAGCTTAGGAGACAAAGAACTCCTAAAAGCATCAAGAACTCTATCTCCAGTACTAAAAGCTGATTCAGAAGCTACTGTAGAAATAGGCATTGACAATACATGATACGATCCTCGCCGAAAGGTTCAGATCACAGCCCAAGAACTAGAACTATTCGACTCAGACACGACGTGAAAGCAAATTGAAATTGAACTATGGAAGGATCCAACATATTTGGTTTCCAAAATCTTCAAGTACTGTTATCCTGATTGAATCTCCTACAACCCAAGAAGCAAATTGACCCAACAACGAAGGATATAGTCAAAGATACCACCAATGGATATGACTATCCGATTGATTAGTCGAGATTGAAACCCTATGGATAATATAGAATTTCGAGAATTGAGCCTTCAGAAAATAAAGGAGAAAACCTCAAGATTTTATTAAATATGAAAACTGAATTAATTGTTCAATAACAAGTCCTATATATAGGCAAACTCAAAACCTAATCTAATAAGGAATGTAAATTTGAAAATTAAAGCTAAATAATTCGAAATTACTCAATAAAATAAGGCCTAACATATTGGCCCAAAAAACTGACTAAATTAAACTAAGCTCAATCATTACACATAATTAAATTAATAGTTTTTGGATCTTCATTTAATTCTTCCAACAACATCGAATCCTTTGACATATTTACAGCCCAAATATCTTTAATCAATAAACTCAATCCAGCCCTCAAAGTCCTTGCTCGAGCTCTAGTCATCGGCCCACTCAGAATGTAGACTGGATTGTCTCTCACAGCTGCTACTTGGGCTCCATCATTCCCCTCCTCTTCAAGAGGGTTTGTCCTCAAATCCAAGTTATCTCCTACATCAAAAGGACTTAAATCAGCAACATTAAACGTAACACTAACATCATACTCACCTGATAAGTCTAATTTTTATGCATTATCATTCACTTTCTCTAACACTTGGAAGGGACCATCTCCACGAGGTAACAACTTCGATCTCCGCTGCAAAGGAAACCTCTCCATTCTCATGTGCAGCCAAACCCAATCTCCAGGCTCAAACAACATCTTCTTGCGCCTTTTATTTGCTTGCTTGACATACTGCTCAGTACGGCGCACAATGTTCTGCCTTGCCTTCTTATGAATCTGTTTTACAAAATCAGCTCTTTTCAGCCCATCAAGGTTAGTAAACTCTTCCACAGGTAAAGGAGATAAATCCAAAGGAGTCAAAGGATTAAATCCATACACAATTTCAAAAGGGGAAAACTGAGTAGTAGAATGAACTGAACGATTATAAGCAAACTCAACATGAGGCAAACATTCTTCCCGATTCCTAATATTTTTCTTATGTACAACTCTCAACAATGTGGACAAAGTCCTATTTACTACTTCAGTTTGACCATCAGTTTGTGGATGACAAGTAGTAAAAAATAACCATTTAGTTCCTAAATTACACCACAAAGTCTTCCAAAAGTAGCTCAAGAACTTAGAGTCTCTATCAGAAACAATGGTACCGGGAATACCATGCAATCTCATAACTTCCCTAAAGAACAAATTAGCAGCATGGGATGCATCATCAGATTTATGATAGGGAATAAAATGAGTCATTTTAGAGAACCTTTCAACAACCACAAAAATAGAATCACTACCACGCCCAGTACGTAACAAACCTAGCACAAAATCCATAGAAATGTCAACCCAATGTACAGTAGGGATAGGTAAAGGGGTATACAATCCATGAGAACTAGACCTAGACTTAGCATGTTTACAAGTAATGCATCTACCACAGATCCTCTCAACATCACGTTTCATGCGAGGCCAAAAGAAATGCTCATGCAATACAACCAAAGTCCGCTCAGAGATCTTGAGTCTTCAAGGATGTTGCCGGCCTTCCACGCCCCTGGCGGCAACATGCCTATCATCACATGAAGAAGAGATGATGTTGTCGGCCTTCCCCGTCTCCAAGCATCCGGCGGCAACCAGCGAAGGAAGCGTAGAAGGAGGAGATTCAGAATAACAGAGAAATGAGCATGGACTCAAAGAGGCAAGAGCTATTGGTAAAGGACTCATCACCTGCACGGGTGGCTGGCGTCGAGGGGACAGAGTCAGAAAATGAGACAAATCAACATGCACTCAAGGAGTTGTCGGGGGAGAGCTCGCCACCAGCACAAGCGACTGGGGGCGGGGGCGACAGAGAAGGAACTGGCAACGGTGAAGTCATCTCATCATCGCAAAATTTAGGCGAAGGAGACGAAGATGTAAAAGACGGGTTCATCATCCCGATGATGAGAGGCGATGACACAGAGAAGTACGGCCAGAGTGGAGAAGAAGAAAGGCGAGAGAGAAATTAGGGTGCGGCGGAATCAACGAGGGCGAAAGAGAAATTAGGGTTGGGGTGAGAGAATGAGTGAATGCACATGGGTAATAGGTGCGGCAGGGGTAGTCATGGACATTTGTTTTAGGGTTGGGGGTAGTATAGTAAATTAGGTTATTAATTCATAAAATTAATTAAATTAAAATTTATTTTATCTCTTTTCTTTTTGCAAAAAAAAAATGGTACTAACAGCACCGGACGAACAAAAATAGAAAATATGATTAATAACAATGGACAGAAGAAGTAATTTTTATAATTACGAAATATAGAATTAAAATTATTAAAAATCTACTATACAGATATGTTTATAACGCATCCACTATATATATCTGAATGAAAGTTGGGGAAATATAGATGATAACTTTTCATTGATAGGAAATTTATACATGTAATTAATGGCAATATTTATGAAGATAGCTATTTTCTCAAAAACATTCAGTCAATAGGATATTTAAATAAGTTGATTTTTTTTTTTTTTTTTCAGACTTGCAGTGTGGGTGTGTTCATCGTTCGATTTGACGAACTCAAGAAGTAAAATATTCATCAAATTAATAAACATGACTTGAAAATCCACATATTATTCCAAAAGGTTTGCCTTTGACACTTAATTATCATTTATTTATTTATTTTGGAAGGTGACACTAATATGTTCTTTCATCAAGTTATCAAGCAAAAACGTTGTTTTAGTTCTCCACATAGAAAGAAGCAATCAAACCAAAGGTAACAACACCATTCATAACAGAAACTTGATGAGTTAAATTGCACGCCTGAGTTCAAATGAACCTCATATTACTACGAACATGCACACTCTTTCTTGCTGCAGAGAATTCCAGTGTGGTGGAGATGGTATTACTTACTGGGCAAACCCGGTGGCCTGGTTGCTTCTCAATATGGAGACAGAGAAACACTCGTGAGACTTTCTGATGGAGTTCAAACGCTGCCAAACAAAGGTTTTACTTGGGATTGTTTTCGGGTACAGCCATGATTTCACTGGCATTGCAGGCACCATGGTTGTCGGATTCTGCCTGCTATTTGCTGTGATTTTCGCATTCGCCGCCAAATCTTTCAACTTCCAGAGGAGGTGATTTGCAGGAGCTTGATCAGGTCATTTTACAGAAGTATATTGTATCATTCATTGCATCTCATATAGAAACTCTACGAAATAGTAGATTTGCAAAAAAGATTCAAGGGCTGGTTGGAGCAGCATCCAATTAACCACATTAGAATAGAAATAGCTAGATCCAAAACTTAAAGTGCATACGCATTTGTACAACAAATATCTCATTTAATTTCACCTTTCATTTTTATTATCTTTTATTAATATTCTTGGATACGGCTGCCAGTATATATAATCTACCTTGTTAGTTGTCTCATCTTGTGCTCAAAATTATAACATGGGGTAAGTCAACTTATATTATAGGAAAAACTCATTAATGTATTTCAATTGATTGTATTTTTTCGAAGAAAAAAAAACTCGGTTACATTTGGGGAAGAAAAAAAATCTGCTAAAGAATTGAATTATTCTAGATTTTCTTCACCTAGGAGACCATCCTAACATTTATGTAGGAAACGAACCTTAGAATGAGATTTAGGTGCAATCTCCACTTCTCAGACTCTGCAGTAGCTTCAAATATCCAGGCGCTTCAGGTTTAATGTACCTGCAGATACATATAAATAAGGTAATACTAGATAAATTGGCATTCGTTTGGTTGAAGGTTATTCAATAAGAACTCAATAATTAACAAGCTTAATCATGGTATCCTAGCTCGGGATGCAAGTGGTTCAAATGTCATGCCTATGTCCACTAGGTCATAAGTCCAAGTTTCAATTGATACATTTGGATGGGGTTGGAGTCTTGGTATTTAAATTAATACATTCTATTTAGAAATTTAAAAAAAAAAAATTATCCTGCATCATATTGGTGTGAGGGGATTCCTATCAAATAGTTCACGACTCAAAAATAAATAACTGCAGCTCTTGCAGCAACTTAATTACCTAGATCTTCATGTACTCCATTAAAGTGCTGTTTAAACAGACATCGCACAAGATTTAACACAACCTAGGCATCGGAAAGAGATCGTACCCGCGGCGAAACAAGAAATCTATAATAACGAGATTGCAGTTCGTCTTGTAGTATTCCGTGTTTCTGATGATATTTGCAACATGTTCCACAGGGAGCAGTTTAAAGCTTTCTACCTCTCCATCTACCATATAAAAAAAATTGTGTTAATGAAGCTTTTGCTTATTATGGAATACACACTTTAAGGACCTTACCCTCATTTGTAGGAAGAAAATCCTGAGGAAGTTTCAGATCATAACAGAAAAGGACATCTCTGTTGAATCTATATCCATCAATGTCCGAGTAAGTTACGGCTCCAACAGCAGTGGCCCTAAGTAAACAAATATATAGAGTTATTTGTTACTTCATTTGATAAAAGTGTTAATACACCTTTCTACAACAAAGCATACACGCATTTCAGACACGGAAAAGTATATATCTGTTTTAAAAAGCTTACTTGCTGGAAATAGAACTTGGTATCCCAGCTTCTTCTTTGCACTCTTTCACAATATTCTCCGCACAGGATAGTCCACGAGGCTGTGAATTTCGCTTAAATATTATTCCCACAAAGAGAGGGGACAAAAACTATGAACTGATTTCTAATATTTTGAAGAAATAAATTCAGTGTTCCTACAACTTCTGAAAAATGTATGAACAAATTTAATCCAGATTTGTGAATGGAAAAGGATGAGAAGTAGAAAACAAAACCAACAATTTGAGTCGAGATTCTTGATTAAAAAGACTGACAGATGCTCTTCCAGAAACACTATAAAGTTATTAATTGATAAACCAAATAGCATTAGAAGCAGTTTTGACACACAAGTTAAAATAAAAGTCATACCAGGCCCCCAGCAACCAAATGATCAAGCATGCCAGGATATTTCGATTTTGTTTTGCTTCTCTTCCCAACCCACATATATTCCTGGTTCGCTAATTCAACATAGCCGTTCATATGAACTCCATAAGCCTAGTTTGGCACAATATGAAGGATATAATTATATAATTCCTTGGAAAAATATATAGGAGCTTCCTAACTGCTTATTGCTAGTATAATCAATATTGGTGATATCGCATAGTGCACTTGAGAGAGTTCAGAGTTGTGACCCAAGCTATGAATGATAAGAGTAAAAATCACATTCTCTATCAATGCCTACAAACCTAAAATAGTAATGGTTGTTGATGTCATCATTCACAGCCCCTAATCAGCTATGAAGATATATACACTATAACAGAAAAAAGTTACGCACCTTTATTCCAAAATATGGTGCAGCGGCACGTTCCAGAGAGAAAATTTCTGGTGTCCCAAAAGAGGATTTAACAGGATAGAGCTGTAAATAGTAAGATATGCAAACTAAGGATAAATGATTCCCTTCTTAATCAGATAGATTCATGTCCGAAAAGGGTTAAGAATAAGTTGAGGTGTTTGCAAATATATGACTATGAGACAACCAGCACGATATCCTCAGGTAGAAAATGAAATATTTTGTGATCACAAGAACCTCATTTCGAATTCCAGGAATAAGTTCTCCAGCCAAGCACTTGACCACATCTGCAACAGCTTTCGTCCTAACCTCAGGTGTACTCAGCATTGGGTTTAATGCTAAGTAGCATCCGAAATTGCTGCCATAAGATGAGTCTTCTGGGAATGTGAATACATCTTCAAAATTCCTCAGATGGCGAGCAAATCTGATTAGGGAATTAGGGAACAACAGTAAATGGACAGACAACTAATTACCTGTTGACAAAGAAATATATAGTTCGTCTAGATTCTCTTCTTATGCTTAACCATGAATTTGATGATTGATGAGTGAGTTTCTTCAGTGTAGGATTTTGAATTATAATTTACATCAAAATAAATATTTCATGCTATTTCCCAAAATAGGAAGATTTATAAAGGAAATAGCACATTTATTACCAAATTCGAAGTATCATCATTTCAAGCGATTTGAGCTTAATCGAAGGGATAAAATCAACACGTCAAATTCGGGATAAAAATAAGGCGTGAAGAACAATGCGCGATTTACCCTTTGTGAACATATCCGACTATCTCCTCATCGATCACAAACGGCATAAATTCGCTCCGCTTCTCCTGCAATGAACTCCACAATTAACAAACAAAAAAATACAAAAATGCTTGAGAGAGAGAGAGAGAGAGAGAGAGTTTGACGGTTACAGAATTGCGGTTGCAGAGAGCAACTTTGTCGAAGAAACCGCGGAGGTCAGAAGAGTCGTCGTCATGTAGGGGCAAGGAAACGACGTCGTTCCACGTGAAGTCACCGGTGCTCACAATAAGAGCGTGGTGGGAGGCTGCAGCTGAAACGACAGACTGGAGAGATGGGCAAAGAGGTAAATTCCCACTCCTCCCTGCAATTGAAGAAGATGAAGCCAGCAACGAAGGGAAGAAGAGCCTGAATGTTGTGACTGCCATTTTTTTTTTCAAAACTCAAAAACCAATTTTATTTTCGTATTTCTAAATATCAAACATTAACGCCACCACACCTCTCTACTATATATTTAATATTAATAAATGCACCACTTCATACCTCTCAATTGCAGACTTTGAACAAAGTTTGTCAACTTTAATTAGTTCGTGTTGTTAACCAATTGATTTTTATGTTAATTGATTGATTCATCAATTTTTAAACCGAGAGTTAACAGATTTATTTATAATCCATCTCGTAAAATAAGATTAGTAAACTGTATAAACTATCGAAAAAAAAAATTATAGAGTAAGTCTCTTTGGAGACTTTGGTTTTTTTTTTTTTTTTTTTTGAAAGAGTGAGATATTTGGGTATATTTCGTTCGGAATGTACTTTCCGAACATAAACTATATTTAGGTGATATATTAATTCAATGCATGTAAATTCATATATTTTTTAAATACATTATTTTATTCTGATCAGAATGCTCTATGCATAAATAAGCATTTTGCTCATTCTATTCAAAATACGTGTAGTATAAAATACATTTCGCTCGAAATATCTCACTGTCTAAAAAAATATTATCTCGCATAAATTTTTGTTGAAGTTCTATAAAATTCTTATTGGATTCTTTCAAATAAAATGGGATCTATATGGGTTTTAATTAATTATTGCAAAAATGTGTTTTTGTAGCAATATGGCACATGACCTTAGTTTGAGTTGATGAGCTCAAGCATGTTCAATGCGTGATGACTCCTAAAATAACCACATACATGCATTCTTATTTATTTTAATCGCATGCCAACTAATTTTCACTTTAATTACATGCTAAGAAAATTGCGTGAAACGTGCTTTGATGCTTCACACCATACTTTGATTACTAAATAATTGAAAACACGAAAATATGAGATATAATACGAAAATCTTTTAGATAATGACGACTTTGGATTTTTCTTATTATTTATTTCCCTATTTTGGAACTCATATTTATAAAGCTTATATATGATTTATTGCTTAAATTAAACCATACCATATTATAAATCTTCAATATACACTTTGTACATGAACAGATAATACTCCATCCGTCCCAAGTAAATTGTTCACATTTCCTTTTTCGTCTGTCCCACAATATTAGTCAACTTTCCTAAAATAGCAAATTCTCTACAATCATCAATAAAATATTCATCCCACTAACTCCCACTACCACTCACATGCATTGGTTATCATGCCCGGTCAAATGTGGACAATTTGACCGGGACGGAGGGAGTATTAAAATACGAGATAAAATGAGTCTTTAACCTAAGGTAAGATCCCTCCCGCTACTCGACACTGGGACGGATCGACCATAAATCTTACGTATGGGTTTTAATTGAATTTTGAATAATAAAATAATGGCAAAAACTTGCGTTTAGGCATGCCTAAACGGTTTAGACGGGTTTTATCCATATTCAAATGAGTTTACCATCCCAAATAAGGTTTATTAATCCTCAATTAGCGTATATTAGATGGATTTGGTTTGAGTTAATGGATAAAATTCGCTTAAACTGTTTAGGCGTGCCTAACCTGAGACCTTCCTTAAAATAATACAATATAATTTTTTCGAATAATATTCATTTTTAGCTATCTTATATCTTTTTCTCCATATTTATCGAACCACCATATTACTAAAATGAAGAAAATCTTCGATTGGGGGCTAGATCTACCAATGTTGACACCCTCCATGGGCGAAGTATGTAAAGTACTCCCTCCATCCCAATTAAATAGATCCTCTTCTTTTCGGCACGGGAATTAAGACTGTGAGTGTAAGCGGAATTAATATTTTATTGTTGAATGTGAAAAAATTGTTATTTTTAGAAAAAGACCAATTTAGTTGGGACGTCTAATTTGGTAAGTAGGCCTATTCTACTGAGACGGATGGAGTATTTGAGTTCGTCAACTTCATGATTGATCAAAATATTTTATAGTAAAAGTATTTGGTTGGAGGTTTTTTTTTAATGTGAAATTTGTATTATTAATTTATTTATTGATCTTTCACGATCATACAAAAGATTGGAGTATTCAATCAGAGCCCTCATCAATTCCTTACTCCCCCAACTTCTGTATCACGTGCATACAGCATGTTTACTCGAAGAAATGATTAATCTAAGGATAAGGATTGGCCCTGTGATTTTAGAGTTCATGTGCCAAAAAAAAAAAAAAATGGCATTCCAAATTCTTTTGTAATTAACTACAATTAAGAATATTAATAAAATATAACATCTATATAATATATTCATATCAAGTAATTTAAAAATTTGTTCCCGTCAAAACTATTTTTAAATTAAATTTATTTTATTTAAAAACAAAATATTGCACCAATTTTTTATTATAACATGTAAACAATAATCAATAATAAAAATATAACAAATTTATATTTATCACTTTTTTAAAAAATGTTATATCTCACATATTAATTATATTTACAGATTTTTAAATAATACAAATATAATATCTTTTATTGAATAATATTTAAATCAAATTTCATAGAGTTTGTGTTTTATATATTTCTTTTTATTCTTATTAAATTTATATACAGAGTTTTATGTATAGTATAGAAAATAATTTATATTATTATATATTAAATTAGATATTGTTAAAACATAATTCAATATATTTAAAAACAATTGCTAAAATTGTTAAAGATATATTTATATCTCAACATTATAAAATAAAATATCATATATTTAGTTTGCACATAACACATTATAAATCTTAATCTATATAATATTAAAGGAAAATAGTCACCTGTTAATTGTTCCCAACAAAATATAATTTTTTTTATTTATTATTTATTCTATTATAATATATGTATATACAATACACAATAATAAAAATATAACAAATTTATATTTTCACTTTTTCATTGAAAAGATTGCATTTTACTAATTTATTTAAATACAAATAAAAATATTATTTATGGGATAATATTTAAGTCAAGTTCCATATACTTTGTGTTTGATATATTTGTTTATTATATTTATATATATTTTGATGTATAATATAAAAATATTTTATATTATAATATATTAAATATAATATTTATGAATAAGTTGTTTGGTTGGTAGGTTTCGGAATTAGGGAATGGAATGATTCCGAAACCCACTGTTTAGTTATCGGGTATCATTCCCGTCGGAATGAGTTGATTCCCAAAAACTTTGGAATCCCCATTCCCCCATAATTTGGAGGGTTTTCATTCCATTCCCAAGTTTTATGCCCAAATTTATTTTTTTTTGGGATAAGGGTCAATTTAGCCCTCCGACTATTATCACAGGAACACTTTAGCCCCTGCATGACTATTTGGCTCAATTAAGCCTTTTTACTATTTAATTCGGTTCAATTTAACCCTTCATCTTAAAAGATTGTTGTTTTACCCTGATTAGGAGAGAAAACATATTTGCTTTATGATTTTATCTTTATTTCTCAATTGTTTATTATTTTGTATATTAATTTAGTTTTTTTTTATTTATACTTTTGATTTATCTAAATAATAAAGTAATAACTGAAATAATAAAATAAATTTTTTATTAATTAATTAAAAAACACAAAATAATAAATTTATCTATTAATAAATAAATTTGGTATATAAAATGAAAATATCCATATAATTTTTAGCTAAAAATATGAGTTATTATTGTCAAACATATTTTATTTTAGTACTCCAACTAAATTTAGTTAAAACATTTATTATCATGTACTGTAAATTTATTTTATTCGAATACTCCAATAATTTATATTTTAAAAATATATTTGCGTGATGATTTTATTTTAATTTCTCAATTGTTTAGTATTTTGTATATTAAATTAGTTAATTTTTATTTATACTTTTAATTGTGTAAGTAAAAATAATTATTAAATAAATAATAAATATATCTATTAGTTTATTAATCTGGTATATTAACTACAAAAATAATTATCTATAATTTTAGCTAAAAATATGAGTTCAAAGATATGTATTAAAAAAATTCATCATGGCATTTGAGTTGTTTTATTTATTCTTTTTTTATTACTAATATATAATGCGAATAAATAATAAATTAAAATTACATTATGATAAATTAAATTATTCTCCTACTTTGTTGTATGATAATCGTCCAAATTATTCTCCTAATTTGTTGTGCCATAGTATTAGTTTTGAAAATAGAATTCAAAATATAAATTGTTGAAGTATTCAAATAAAATAAATTTACAGTACATGATAATAAATGTTTTAACTAAATGTTGTTGGAGTATTAAATAAAATATGTTTGACAATAATAACTCATATTTGTAGCTAAAAATAATATGGATATTTTCATTTTATATACCAAATTTATTTATTAATAGATAAATTTATTATTTTGTGTTTTTTAATTAATAAATTTATTTTATTATTTCAGTTATTACTTTATTATCTAGATAAATCAAAAGTATAAATAAAAAACTAAATTAATATACAAAATAATAAACAATTGAGAAATAAAGATAAAATCATAAAGCAAATATATTTTATCTCCTAATCAGGGTAAAACAATAATTTTTTAAGATGAAGGGTTAAATTGAATCAAATTAAATAGTAAAAGGGCTTAATTGAGCCAAATAGTCATGCAGGGGCTAAAGTGTTCATGTGACAATAGTCGGAGGGCTAAATTGACCCTTATCCCTTTTTTTTTTTAATTCCTATAATATTTATTAAGATAATAATATTAGACTAGTAATTAAAAAATATTATAATAATAATATCATAATAAAATATTATAATATTAAATAAGAATATTATTATAATCTAAAATATTATTAATATATCTTATTATTATTATATTTTTTTAATATTAGCAAATATAATATAATAATTATTAATATATATGTTGGTCCCGAAATCATAGTACAAATACGTGCACCGGAAGGTTTGAATGCAGCGGAAGCAATAAATACAACACTTCGGATAAACAGAATATAGTCAGTTTAGTGTGTATAAGACTTAAGCTTAGGTCTGTTCTTGTTAAGTTAGTTTCACAGGGTATACACTTTAATACTTGGACAAGTATTGAAGGTTTCAATAGTCAGTTTGTGAAACAAGAACAGAACAGGAATATAAATAAAGCAGTAAAGAACACACAAGATTTATATTGGTTTGGATCTCAATATCCTGCATTCACTTTTCAGACCCAAGGTCTGGATAATTTACTAAGTACAAGTCTCCTTACGATCTATACACAACCCATCGTCACCTCCATCCTTAGTTAGTTGTGACACTCGCCTAGGAACTCCTTGTGGACTTAGTTTTCAGGTTGAAGTGAGGACGGCACCCCACAACCTTCTTCCCGGTGATTGGATGTTTACTATTTTTCCCAGAACTCAAGTGGTTGGCATACGCCTTGTGAGAATCAGTATCCCGGCTATACTAGAAAACTGACTGCTATAAATATATATTGGAAAAATATATTCACCAAATAAAAGCTTCAGCCTTGTGCTAGAAGAAGATAGCACGGAGTATAACTTGAGTCGAAGGCTCAACTCTCGTGTTAAGAAACACGAAAACTCAGAGATTTTTAGAAGAGATGGCTTAGCAAAATGCCCTTTATCGTGTGAAGACTTTCAGATTTCGTAACCATTTAAGATTGAAGGGCACACCTTTTTATGGAGGATTTTATCCGACATTTTGAATTTCTACCCGTTAGACACATAAATCCAGACATTAGACTCATGGAAGATATTGACCAATCGTAGCCCATGCCGTAGGTCTGCTTTCTGCTTTGCTCTGTTGCGTCAGTGTACTGTACACTAACTTTATGTCAGAGTAAGTTTCAGTCCGAGGAATCAAAGTTTGAATAACCTCGTACTGACTTTCACTTGGGCATGTAAATGCCTAAGTCTGTCCAAGCTTCGATATCTTTCAAATAGCTCGTGCTTTAAAGGAAGAGGCTCTTATACTCACTTCATAAGGTCAGTATAGCTTAGCCCTCATACTGACTTCCCATTATCAGTATGGTAGACCCTCATACTGATTGTCCACAGTCAGTATGGAAAACGCCCTCATACTGATTTCTCTTGATCAATATGGAAAAACCCTTATACTGACTTGTTCTAGTCAGACGGAGAAGCCCTCTTACTGACTTCTCCTGGTCAGTATGGAAAACCTTATACTGAGTGCTCCAACTCAGTTTCGGTTAAGGCTATACTTGGTGAAAACCAAGTTTCAAGGCATGCTGATAGTCAGTTCTCGAGCATTCTCCTTTGCTCAGTCTTTAGCTTAAGTTATATTACAAATCGATTGATCATATACAAGGATTACAGTTTAGAACTAGAAACTAACAAACTAATTAGGATGACTTACATTCTTTGACCCACCAAAACACAAAAAGTAAGGTTGGATTTCTCTTATATAATTTAAAATTATATATTATTAATCTTAATATAATTATATAATTATGATATATTATAATTTTTTTTAGTAATTATGAATTAATATATAAACGTATTATTAGACAATCTTAATTATAATATAAAATATCATTGTAATTATATATTATTATTATATTTAGTAATATTAATAAATAAATTATATATTATCAATAATAATATTATTATTATATTAATTATTTCAAAATAGTCATTTAACTTTAATATAATTTTTTATTATTAAATTAATTATTATTATTTGTATATTATTTAATTATTTTTCTAAATATATGAACTTAAAGAATTTAAAATGATTCCAAACTCATCTTATATACCAAGCATCTTTATTGTAATGCTTAAACTCATACACATTCTCTTTACTTTTAAACCCATAACCATACTCATACCATAGTAATTTCAATATCTAAACCAAACGCCCCCTAAATATATATACAAAGAATTGCTAAAGAAGCAAAGATATATATATTATATCTTAATATTATAAAATAAGTCATCATATATTTAATGCATACGACACACGGGTGCAAATCTAGTTTAATATTATATTAAAGTAAGTTCACTCAATATTTCTTGTGATAGTCGATTGGTAATAAAATTTTAATAACTTAAATTTTGAAATAGTCCTCTAAATTTATGCAACAGTAATGAGTATCATCAATAAAACTGTATAAGTAATATAAGAATTGAACTATTCAATATCTTTGTCTAAGTCATCAAAAGCGGTAAAGGCATGTTTAGTTTTTGAAACAACTATTCAAATTAATAAAATTAAATAAACAAACTAAAACCTAAAAAAAATCAAGAAAAATAAGTAGATCTAAAACCATGGAATGTAATCAATTAACAATGCACAAAAAATCTAAAATCGTGCAATTGTGAAATCTGACAAATATTCAAATATAAACTTATCTTCAGGTATGAATTATAAGTTTTTTCTTAATAATGTATGCAACACTTCATTACATCATGTATACTTTATTATATATATATATATATATATATATATATATATT